>APFE030610039.1:60138-76618 GCA_000404065.3 Pinus taeda
TATATATATCTGTGTGTGTGTGTGTGTTGGAAATCAGTTTTTCTCTGGATAATCTTAATTTCTCGAATTGTGATGTGTTGTCCATCATGTGCCTTCCATGATAGGACTTGATGTTGTTAAATAATGAATACATACAGGTGAGGATAGTTTTAAATAAAGGAGGAATGACCTATTATAGAGCTTTGTGAACCCAACGCTTCAGACTACTAAGTGATTCCATCATTAGGGGCTGCGACAATAGATATTCTAGAGACATTAATGATGTACCCATGAGCTAAATTTAAGGTTATATATATAGGCTGGAAATCAATTTTTCTCTGGAGAATCTTAATTTCTCAAATTTTGATGCGATGTCCATCATGTCCCTTCCATGGTGGGACTTGATGTTGTTAAATAATGAATTCATACAGGTGAGGATAGTTTTAAATAGAGGAGGAATGACCTGTTATAGAGTTTTATGAACGCAACGTTTCAGACTACCAAGTGAGTCCATCATCAGGGGCTACAGCAATAGATATCATAGATATATTAATGATGTACCCATGAGCTATATTTAATGTTAAATCATTTTCGCTCTAGATAATCTTAATTTCTTGAATTCTGATGCACTATCCATCATGTCTCTTCCATGGTAGGACTTGGTGGTGTTAAATAATGAATCCATATAGGTGATGATAATTTTAAATAAAGGAAGAATGAATTGTTATAGACTTTTATAAACGCAACGTTTCATACTAGCAAATGAGTCCATCATCAGGGGCTGCGACAATAGATATTCTACACATATTAATGATGTACTCATGAGCTAAATTGAAGGTTTCTGGTGCGTTTTCAATCATGTCCCTTCCATGGTAGGACTTGATGTTGTTAAATAATGAATCCATGCAAGTGAGGATAGTTTTAAATAGAGGAGGAATGACCTGTTATAGACTTTTATGAACCCAATGTTTCAGACTACCAAGTGAGTCCATCATCAGGGGCTGCAAAAATAGATATTCTAAAGATATTAATCATGTACCCATGAGCTAAATTTAAGGTTAAATCAGTTTCCCTCTGGATAATCTTAATTCCTCGAGTTTTGATGCGTTGTCTATCATGTCCCTTCCATGGTAGGACTTGATGTTGTTATCTCATGGGTACATGATTAATATCTCTAGAATATCTATTTTCATAGCCCACGATGATGGACTCACTTGGTAGTCTAAAACGATGGGTTCATAAAACTCTATAATAGGTCATTCCTCCTCTATTTAAAACTATCCTCACCTGTATGGATTCATTATTTAACAACATCAAGTCCTACCATGGAGGGAATATGATGGATAGCACATCAGAATTTGAGTAATTAATATTATCTAGAGCGAAACTGATTCAACCTTAAATTCAGCTCATGGGTACATGATTAATATCTCTAAAATATCTATTGTCATAGCCCCTGATCATGGAGTCATTTCGTAGTCAGAAATGTTGGGTTCATAAAACTCTGTAACAGGTCATTCCTCTTCTATTTAAAACTATCCTCACCTATATGGATTCATTATTTAACAACATCAAGTCCTACCATGGAAGGGACATGATGGAGAGCACATTAGGATTTGAGAAATTAACATTATCCAGAGCGAAACTGATTTAACCGTAAATTCCACTCATGGGTACATCACTAATATCCCTAGAATATCTATTATCACAGCCCCTGATGATGAACTCACTTAATAGTTCGAAACATTGGGTTCATAAAACTCTATAATAGGTCATTCCTCCTCCATTTAAAACTATCTTCACCTGTATGGATTCATTATTTAGCAACATCAAGGCCTACCATGGAAGGGACATGATGGACAACACATCAAAATTTGAGGAATTAAGGTTATCCAGAGTGAAATTGATTTCCAACCTATATATTTAACCTTAAATTTAGTTCATGGGCACATCATTAATATCTCTAGAATATCTATTGCCGCAGCCCTTGATGATGGACTCACTTGGTAGTCTGAAACTTTGGGTTCATAAAACTCTATAACAGGTCATTCCTCCTCTATATTGACATCAAGTCCTACCATGGAAGGGACATGGGCACATCATTAATATCTCTAGAATATCTGATTTTAACGCAGGATGACATCAAGTCCTACCAAAAATTGAGGCACTGGGAAGTTGTCAACAAACCACAAGCTATGGAATCATTAAAATAAATATTCAAACAAATTGAAAATTTCACAAAATAAACAAAAGCACACAAAATAAAAGCAATTTAATGAAAGTTTACATGAAGGGTCCCCATATCTCTTCCAAAAGAAGAATATGGGGGGTCATATGACATCAAGTCCTACCATGGAAGGGACATGATAGACAACGCATTAGAATTCGAGAAATTAAGATTATCCAGAGAGAAACTAATTTCTAACCTATATTTATAACCTTAAATTTAGCTCATTGGTACATCATAAATATATCTAGAATATCTATTGTCGCAGCCCTTGATGATGGACTCACTTGGTAGTCTGAAACGTTGGGTTCATAAAACTCTATAGCAGGTCATTCCTCCTCTACTTAAAACTATTGTCACTTGTAAGGATTCATTATTTAATGACATCAAGTCCTACCATGAAAGGGACATGATGGATAGCACATTAGAATTAGAGAAATTAAGATTATCCAGAGCAAAGCTAATTTCCAACCTATATATATAACCTTAAATTTAGATCATGGGTATATCATTAATATCTCTAGAATATATATTGTCGCAGCTCCTGATGATGGACCCACTTGGTAGTCCGAAATGTTGGGTTTATAAAACTCTATAACAGGTCATTCCTCATCTATTTAAAACTACCCTCAACTGTATGGATTCATTATTTAATAACATCAAGTCTTACCATGGAAGGGACATGATGGACAATGCATCAGAATTTGAGAAATTAAGCTTATTCAAAGCGAAACTAATTTCCAACCTATATATATAACCTTAAATTTATCTCATGGATATATAATTAATATCTCTAGAATATCTATTTTCGTAACCCCTAATGATGGACTCACTGGGTAGTCTGAAACGTTAGGTTCATAAAACTCTATAACATGAATATTTTATTTTATTAATTAACATATAATTAAATATTCTACCCTAAATGTTATGAGATTTTAAATTTAAATAATATTAGATTTAATTGTAACATTTATATTAATTTAATTGTTTAGGCCCATTTTTATAATAAATTTTGAAGTTTATAGTTTAAAAAAGAATATTGTGTGTCTATTAAAGATTTAATCAAACAAAAGAAAACATTGTTAATGAAAATTGGTAAAACAATTTTTTTTAATTACTAATAAATTTCAAATGGAAAATTGTGATTTATTAAAATAATAAAAAATTTGGAATTATTTCCCATCATGTAATCACAATATCTTAAACCTAGAGAAGGAACCCATTCCTTGAGCCAATTACCCCTCAAGCATTGCACCAACATTCTCATCATCATTTGTTTCTCCTACCTCACTGACATGTCCCACTGGTTGGCCACGCAATCTCAAACCACTTCGAGGTCGACCGAACTTCCAAATCATCTCCACAAGTGCAACAATCCACCCGTTAACAAGCCCAACTACGCCACTACTATCTGATCCGCTCCATTAAGCTCTGAGGCTAAGAGCCACATCTAGAATGTCAACAATCCCAACCCTGACAAAATCGCAAGTCACAAAAACTAACTTGTGACTTAGCCACCACCTGCGTGGCTCTACGTTGATGCACATTCCTAGAGGGTTTCTCTCATGACTGTAAGAAACCCGATAGGCTACCCATTTCTAGAATCCCTTGTCACCACACCCATGGTTCAAAAATCAATGCTTCCCTAGGCTAGGTATAGCCTAATTCACAGGGCCCCATTGGTAGAATTGAAGGATAAAACTCAAGCATTTCAATTCTAGAATTGGAGCAAAGAACATACATATATGTATGTCAATAACAATAAAATTTTTCAATTTCTATATAGAAAAAGTAATTAAAAGTAAAAAAATTCAAATATTTCCTAATAGAGGGATATGAGGGAGATGTAATAAAAATATTATTATTATTATTAATTTAAGATAATTTAAAAAAAATAATAATAATAAATGTTACTGGGCAATGCAAAGGATTTCATTTATATTAATCATATAAGCCCTTATCAATATATAATAAATAAGAAATTTTTTAAATAAATAATACTCAATTAAATAAATAAAAAGTAATCAATAATATTAATTATCAAAAATAATAACAACAATTTATTATTAAAAAGTACCACATTCAAAAATAAATAATTGATAAATAAAAAATAATCAATTAATTATTTTTAGTATTGTTTATAGAAAAATATAAATATTTTGTTGAGATTTTCATATTGAGACAATCCTTGTGATAATGTTATATTGGACCATGGTTGACCATGGTTAACCATGATTTATTTTCAAATTGAAAGAATCTTTGTCACAATGTGACATATGACTATGGTTGATTCTCATATTGAGATAATATTTGTGACAATGCGACGATGGACCATGGTCGACTATACTTAATTATGGTTGATTTTCATATGAAGAAAACCTTCGTCGCAATGTGACATTCAACCATGGTTGACCATGATTGACCATGGATGACCATGTTTGGTTTAATAAAACATGGTTGACCACGGTTGACCCTCATTACCATATTGAAGCAATCTTTGCCATAATGCAATGTTGAGCCACTATTAAGACAATGATTGATTTTGATATTCGCACAATGTTTGTCACAATTCGATGTCAGGACTAGAATCCAAGGGAATAATATTAAACTAAAGGGACTAATATTATAAACCCAAGTTATGTAAACCCTAAGATAAATATTATAAACACTAAAATAAACATGGTTGGCCATGTTTGACCATGCTTAACCATGATTGCTTTTCATATCAAGAAAATCTTTGCCACAAAGCAACGTAAACCCAAGGGAAAATTAAATCGAAGGGATTGATATTATACACCCAAGGGATTGATAATAAAAGCCCCTGGGTTTATGAATCCAACATGATAATATTAAACCCAAGGGACTAATAATATAAAACCAAGGTACATAAACCCTAGAACAAATATTATAAATATAAAAATAAAAATTGGTGACTTTTGTTAATTTTCATGTTGAGATAATCCTTTTCACAATGCGACATTGGACCATGGTTTACCATGCTTAACCATCATTTATTTTCATATCAGGATAATCTTTGTCACAATGCGATGTTTGACCATAGTGGAGAATGATTGACCATGGATGACCATATTTGATTTTATAAAACATGGTTGACCAGGATTGACCAAGGTTGACCATGACTAACAATCGTTGGCCATGACTATCATATTAAGACAATAATTGTCATAATGTGATGTTGGACCATGTTTGAGACAATGATTGATTTTCATATTGAGACAAACTTTGTCACAATGCGACTTAAGACCATGGTTGACCATGATTTACAATGGTTGACAATAGATGACCGTGATTGACCATCGTTGACCATGATTGATATTATAAACCCAAGGGAATAATAAACCCTAGGGATTTATACTAAAAACTGATGCAGGCAGGGCCTGCAATACCCAGGATCTCCATGATCTTTTACATGACAAGATACATCTCAGTAAATTGCTAATCAAAATGTCTATTTCAAGACATTTCACCCACTGGCAATCTTCAACTATCATGCAAAAGCTTATCTTCCAATTTCTGGCAATTTCACAAGTTATCATTTGAATGCGGAAACATTTCAATCATATGTTTCAAACAATAAACCCATTGACCCAAACATGAATGTTCATATATATCAACCCCACAAGCCTTTACATACAGATTCAAGTCCATCAACTTAAACCCAATTCCCCAAATTCTGAAACATTCCACACCCAATTACCACAGCGTTCCATAAGTCAATGCCATCATCATAATGGAGTTCCATCTATACATGAATTCTTGAATAGAGGAATTAACTCAATGCACTACAATTTCTCATGTTTATAAAATTCATTGGCAGTTCAATAAACTGTTCAAACTTAGAGTTGCAATCTATATGTGTGCTCTTTACCAAGCTCAAATAAAAACAATTTGAATGCCAATTTCGTACCTGTTTATCCACCAATAACACAAGTTCTTTGTACTACCAATTCACCCTCTGTAGTTTCCGTGGAACTATAATCTCAAATGTCAGGATTTGATCCTAAATCTTCCTGCGTTAAGGCAGTATATTTAGACATAAGAAATCGATGTTCAAAATCGATTTCACTCAACAGTCAATCATAACTCTGTTTGCTCCGAATTCTTCACCAGGCTCCAATTTCTTTGATGTATTCCAAGACCAATAGTCCTTTCAACTCTGCGTTGGATTTAAAATAATTTCATTTGACCACTTTTCATCTATCAGGAACTTTAGATTTGTAGATCCTGAACCTGCAATTTGAATTCAAACACGATTTTAAACACAACAGCTCAATCAAAATTACAGTAAACAATTCCGGCTTTCATGAAGTCGACTTTCCAAGTCTAATTGAGCTCCATTTGAACGTATTTGACTCTACATCTCGTACACAAACCGATCACTCAATAACTTTGAACTCCACGATGGACAATCTGGTCCATGCAGTTCCTTTCAAACCTGCATCCGGTTTAGAACATTCCGCTTGCAACCTCTTTACAAATACTCTGCAAATTCAACTACGTCTTCAACAATTGTCGATCAGTCTCCTATGGATTCGACTGATACTCCGTTCCTGCATCTTTAACTTACAATTCCTCTACGCTGATAGAAACAAACAAATATCGATGTCATTTCTTAACTCGTCTTCCTGCATTTCATAAGTTTCTTGGTCTCATTGTTATTTACACAACACTGAACAATACATTCAGATAAAAAAACAAGTCGATATTAGAATCGAACTCCTCTGACAAAATTCTTTGTTCAATGCAGGTTCTTGCTATATGGCATTCCAAACATAAATCGAATTCTTCAATTCTGGATTGTTGTACACAAACATCGATTCAATAGATTGATGGATATTCAACCATTAATGTTAACTGAACACGTTTCTTCATCCATCAACTGATCTGACATTTGTTTATCCAATCGAGTTTTCTCAACAATAATTTTCCATATAGATTTGTATTATCAACAATTAAATTCAAAAGAACCGAGCCCTACAAACCCCGCAGACTCAGTACTTTGGATTACAATCAATCCCACAAAATTGTCACCCAATTCAATGCGTTCAACTTTCCACAAGTTTATGTCATAATTTTAACCATGTCAGTCATCGATTATTTCAGATCGATCCCACAATCTCTCACAAAATTCAACTTATTTAATCTCATACAATTCAGAAACAACAGTCTCATAATCACACAATGGAAATTAACACAAACTCAATTCTTCATTAATTACGCAAACTACTTGCAAACTTCCTCTCGCCTTGGCCAGATCTTCATTTGATGGCCCTTCAAATTCTAAAAAAACTGACTTCACACACTCTTTTCTCCTCTATCCTCACTCTCTCGAATTATATATGGAAAACACAATTGACACAAATACATGGTTTCATGAATCAATTCTGATTCTGAACCAGAAATCTCTCAACCTCCCTAAAGGATAGATTCTCATCCCTAAAACTTAGAAACTGATTCCAACTTAGGCTCCCTCATTAATTCTAAATAATCTAGAAACTAATTTCTCTCACATTTATAATTTCTCACAAATAATTAATGAATCACTCAAAATAATATTAATATTTACATGAAATTTTAATATTTCTTCAAAACATGAAACCCCCTAGCTTAGGTAAAATACAAGGCGTTTTTCGGAGATGATGCTCCTGCATCAAAAACCCAAAGGATTATAAACTTAAGAGAATGATAATAAACCCTATGAATATGAACCCTTGAGAAAACCATTGTTACAGTGTGACATTGCACCACAGTTGAGCATGCTTGACTATGATTGATTTTCAAATCGATAGAATGTTTGCCAAAATGCAACATTGGAGAGTGGTTGACCATAGTTGAATCTCATATTGAGACAATATTTATCACAATATGATGTTTGACCATGATTGATATTATAAATACAAGGGAATAACAAGCCCTAGGGATTAATACTAAAAGCCCAAGGGACTATAAACCTAGGGGAATAATATTAAACCGTAGGAATATGAACCCTTGGAGTAATAAACCCAAGGGATAAAAACTATAAACCCAAGGTATATAAACCCAAAGATAAATATTACAAACCCTAAAATAAACATGGTTGACCATGGTTGAGTACATATTGAGACAATCCTTGTGAGAATATGACGTTGGACCATTCTTGACCATGGTTGACCATGTTTGATTTTCATATTGAGACAATCATTGTTACAATGCGTCGTTGGACCATGGTTGATCGTGGTTGATTTTCATATTGTGATAATATCTATCACAATGCGTCATTCAACCATGATTGACCATGGTGGACCACGGTTGGCTATGATTGACCATGGTTGACCATGATTGATATTATAAACCCAAAGGAATCATAAACCGAAGGGATTGATATTATAAACCCAAGGGACTAATACTAGAACCCCAACATATTAAGAATCCAAGGGAATAATATTAAACCCAATGGAGTAATATTATAAACCCAAGGTATATAAACCCTCAGATAAATATTATAAACACTAAAATAAACATCGTTGACGATATTTGATTTTCATATTTTGATAATCCTTGTCACAATGTGGCGTTGGAGTATGTTTGACCGTGTTAGATTTTCATATCGAGACAATCCTTGTCTCAATGCAACATTGAATCATGCTTGACCATGATTGATGATGTTTGATTTTATAAAACATGGTTGACCATGATTGTCCATGGTTCACCATCATTGTTGATCATGATCAAAGAGACTTTATAAATAATAGAAAATATTTACAAATTAATTGTTATTAATTAATTTAATTAAATAATTTAATTTAATTAATTAAATTACTTTAACTAAAATATATTAAAATTAATTTTTATTTACAAATATAAAAATCTAATAAAATACAAATTTAAATATTAGGCTGTGAAATCGTACCAAAAATTGAGGCACTGGGAAGTTGTCAACAAACCACAAGCTATGGAATCATTAAAATAAATATTCAAACAAATTGAAAATTTCACAAAATAAACAAAAGCACACAAAATAAAAGCAATTTAACGAAAGTTTACATGAAGGGTCCCCATATCTCTTCCAAAAGAAGAATATGGGGGGTTCTCGTAACAACAGTTTCGTAACTACACATGCATATTGTTGGGTTCCGTAGCTACACACATGTTGTTGGTTATCTCTATTACGCTATCATTAATTTGATTTGAACTCATGTACTTCAATTGTAACCACTTTTGATCTCTCACCATTTGCATTAGGATGCATACACTAAGCTATGTTTACACCCATAGAGAGAACTACCACAACGAACATTTAATTTGCTAATTTTGTTTTATATAATATTTGGATAGGTCCATTCCAGTAATTTAGAACATAGATGTATGCAATTATTTTAATCATTCTTCTAAGTTTATCTTACTTTCATATTTGAATTTTGTTCTCATGAAACTATGTAAAAACCACTTATTTAATAAACTTTTAACTCTTTTCATACTCATTAAACCCTAAAAAAGACACTATACTATTATTTTTATTCGACACCTATAAAACCATAAACATGACACTAGTTTAAGGAAAAAAATAAAATAATAAAAAGTAAAAAATCATTCTAGATATATATTATATGAAAATGACAATAATCCGTTAATACTAACTTTGAGAATAGAACATATTTTCATATTTCTCTTATAATTCAATTATTTTTATCTGGCTTAGAATATATACCATCTTTACGAACTTCTTTCCCTTTATTTCCGGAAATGTTCCAGAAGCGTGAGACTTTGAATTACTTATCTTCGAGTCGATTTCACGTGAACGCATCTTATTTCAGGTGGAAGATGCCATCCACGGAAGAGTTCCAGGATCACAAGGAAATCTGTGGTTTGCAAGATTATTATAAAACGTGGGGGGAGGACTAGATACAGTTTCCGATTGAGCTTCCGGCGCCCTATGGAGTGCTTGAACCTTTGCAATGTGGATTTGGTACAATAACACATAGAATTAAGAAAATTACGCATTGAAACAGTTACCACAGATGCTATAAAATCCATATCTTGCGACCTGAAACATGCAACTCCCTTATTTTGCCATTTCGGTTCTTTCTTTCCCTCCTCTCTCATTCAATTTCATTTCGAGTAAGGGACAACATCGCATTTGGTTGAAGATGGGAAAGGCTGCAGCAACGCTTTTCATATTTATGATTAGTGCTGCAACAACCATGCCCATGCTAGTGCTCTCTTGTGACTCTCCTCCTGCTGCAACCCCTCCTACCGTCCCAGGCAGCGGCAGTAGCCCCCCAGGTGGGAGATCCGGCGGACCTCCGAGCGTCCCGAGCACTGGCAGTAGCCCCCCAGGTGGTGGATCGGGCGGAGGAAGTTCATCATGTCCTTTGGATGCATTGAAACTGGGAGCGTGTGTGGATTTGTTGGGGGGTTTGGTGCACTTAGGGATTGGCGATCCTGTTGTCAACCAGTGCTGCCCACTGATACAAGGCGTTGCGGAGTTGGAGGCAGCGCTGTGCTTATGTACAACTATCCGCCTCAGGCTACTCAACGTCAATGTCATCCTACCACTAGCTCTGGATCTCTTTGTTCAATGTGGCCTTACCCCTCCTCCGGGATTCACATGCCCACCTCTCAATTAGCAAGGCAAATTGGATGCCATGTCGTCCCTCACTGCAGTATTTGTTTCATATAAACGTTCTATTTGTTTAGTGTCAATCGGATGTCCACACTGATTATGGATCGCGCGCAGGTGAAATGTTGTGACAATAACCGGACCGACCTTTACGGATTAAATAGAACATGTGCCTGCGTTTTGTTATTTTTGTTTCCGTAAGAAAGAGGAACCATGATTTCCTTCCTTGGTTTTGTGCGAGATGAGCAGAGCAGTGTAGCACAGCATTGAGAATAATAATTTATCGCAGCTTCTAAATTATAATTATAATCAGATGTACTCATTTCTCTTTATGAGACCATGGTTAATCGCAATTTGAGTAACATAATCCCGTTCCTCTGAATTTGAATAAGTCGTGCATCATATGCTTTAAAGTACAAAACTACATCTCATTTCTAAATAAACTTCATCACATCTTTTAGAATATAAAACGATATCTAACTTTCCAGAAAATATTATAGATGAAATCGAAGTTGGTTGCATTTCCTAAAATTCAGGTGTTTTAACAATATAAAAAGATATCTAATTTTAAATCGAATTTAGTTGCATTTCCTAAAATTTAGGTGTTTTTATAGCTAACATATAATTACCGAGTGAGGATGACAATATTAATGAAAAGTGAAAGGCATAGAATACTTATAATTTTTAAATGAGAATTTATGATTATGTATATAATACCATTAAAAAAATGAATTCTTAACCATCGTGCAATTATAATTATAATTATTTAATAATAATAATAATATTGATATCCTAAACCTCTCTACATCATTTATTACATTTTCCTTTTGAAGTATAGATATTTTTTCATTTACTAATCTGACACACCCCCTCTATCACGTCTTGATCTGAGTTGCACAATTTCATGTCACAATTTCTCCACACAAGTCAAATGTATTTAATTCACAAGCATCCTCGCGGTGTTAAAGGGTTCCCCTTTGTGTACATTACTACTCATTGTACCCATTACACGTTTCCGGTAGTTGTTAATTTCTTCGCTATATTTTTCTTCGTTTTGTATTTATCTGATCATTCAAGAAATTTCAACAAAGTGCAAAACTATTTGAACTGTGGTTACAACTTGAAACATCACCAAATATAAAATAAAAGTACTTCACGTATACATATATAAAATTAGAGGAGAAGTTAAGTCGTTTTTTTATTCGCATTTTTTAATCTTAAGATAAGACAACATGTTATATATCACTCTGCAATTTATCTTACATAGTGTTGTATCGACTAAACTTTTTACACGATCAATAAATGATCTTGAATTGAGTCAGTCCCGTTTACACGATGAATAACTGATTTTGAATTGAGTCATTGAAGCTTCATGATTTTAACGTAGGGATTAAATTTTGTACACTTTAATTCAATTACCACAGTCATATTAATATATGTATTTGATATATGTTGAAGACATCAAATTTTATTATTTATATATAAATTAACATCATTTTATATACAAATTAAATTTTTATAAATAAAATTAATAAGTAAAATTAATAAATTTTTAATATTATAGTTAAAGCTAAAATTAGTATTAACTTCATTCATAATATTGATAATTTCTCATATTAAATTTTAATTTTTAATAGAATTTTATATTAAATTTTATGTTTATTATTAATTAATAATATCGTTACTATTTTATTTTTTAATAGTATTATTGTGGGTATATATGGAATGTATTCGTTTTGATTTCAACAACCAAAAACCCTCTTTTGTTCACCGGAATATTTTTATATAAATCATAGTTAATTCGAATTCGGATTGGAATTGGATTCGTTTAATTGAAAAAATGTCAATTCGCAAAAAATTAGCCACTATACTATTAAAATTGGTTTCATTTTTAGTTTTTTCTTTTCATTATTTTTATTAAAATTTGTATTTTTTAATCATATAAATTTTCCCCTTATGTATTTTATTGATACATATTAAGATACATATATTTTACTTGGTTTTTAACAAATAAAAAATAAAAATCTTAATAATAACGGTTTTTTCTAAAAAAAATATCAAACTAATAATAGTTTTTAATTGATTATCTCTTATATAAATAAAGAAAAATCAAATTTATGTTTGTAAGAGAGTCACATCTTTACATCAAATTTCAAATTTTTGTATTTTCATTTTCAATAAAATTAAAACTAAAATTTATATCATTTTATAGTTTTATAGAAAATAATAATACCTTACTTTGATTTAAAAAAAAAAGAAACAAACACATACTTAAAAATAAGTTCATTCCCTATCAAAAAAATAAATATGAAAACTAGAATTATTGATATTATACCATGACATAATTAGTTGATGACTAAATATCACCGTTGATATTTGTCTTCATACTTTACCTTCTCTCATACTTTTGCATGAATGGCTACGAAGCTCATACGAGTACACTTCCTTATTTAACCGAGGGCTTAAACTAGTAACGTAAATATAAAAAACCATCACAATACTCGAATTGCTAATGGTATTTGATTAAAAGTTCGATGGAATCGAAAGTACTGCTATATTTTCAATTTCTATTTTATCAATATAGTTGAATTTGGTAATTATGATGCAAATGAAGATAGTATATACATGCAAAATAAAGTCTCTAATACATGATTGATGCTATTAATTATACTCAAATATTGATATTTCATATTTCATGATTGTAGAAGATATAGTTTTGAATTTTAACATAGTAACCTAGAAATGATCATAGTGTCAACATTGTCAACATTCCCATATTTCACAGAAAATGTAGTTTTGAGTTTTAACTTAAGAACTTAGAATTGATCACAGCTTTTATTTGATATTAACCACAAACATTTCCATATCGAAGCTTGAAAAATGTTGATGGAAATATCAAGAACAAAATATTATGTAAGATATAGTTATATCTTAGGATATACACACATATCTATTCATTCTGGTTTTAGTAATCAGAGTCCAATGATTAACCAACATAATACCGCTTATCTCATGCATGTTGCAATGACAATATTCCTCTCGTAATACCCACATTACATCCTGGCTGCAACTTTCTCGCATGCTGGCTTGTGGTCGAATATTAAAATCAATCTAGCTATCTCCAATGATTTCTATGTCTTTTTAATTCTCTAACATTCTTTGATATACTGCATGATTGATGAATCGAATCAATCACATTGTCAATGGAGGAAAATGGGTCATGTAAATAGTATATGTGATTTCTCATAAGAAAAATATTTTTCAAAAGACATTCTTTAATACAGTGCATGGTTGATGAATCTAATAAATCACTGTGTCAATGGAGGAAGTGGGTCATGTAAATAGTATATGTGGTTTCTCATAAGGAATATCTTTTTGAAAAGAAACATCACAAGAAGAACAATTCCTAGACTTAAACGCTAAATCGATGCGTTATTGAAGAACACTCATTCTTCGTTCATTGGTTCAACTTCGGAGAAGCTCGATCATAAAGATTCATAATCAAATAGGGGGTGAATTGTCAATCCTAAATTACAAAAGCCATCAATGGGAGATTTGGGACTTCAGGAAAATGATTGCATTAAATTCAAAATGCCCCAATGTATGGTCGATGTGTCAAGCAATGGAATATACATATTGATGCGCCAATATGCTAAAGGAACACACATGCTAGGCATAGAGACGTTTCCCAAAGGAAAGTAGAAGTGTTAAGAAATTGAAAATTGGTAAAATTTTTATATTTTTTATTAGATCTTGTATTAGGCGAAGAATATTTTCTTAGCTTGCGATCTGGACCATTCATTTTATTAAAAATATAAATTCCCCAAGGTCAATTTCAATATAGACCATGCTTAACTATTTTATATAACTCAAGCAAGTATGATTCTTTTATATAAATGCATATTGAGAGATATATTAGAATTTAATATGAATATAATGTAATGTACCTCTTGAGTCTACCTTGAGAATTAGCTACTAGGCTCCTTATTCTAGAAATTTTTCTTCAACTATAGTTAAGATTCGACCCCTACCGAGAGTGTATTTAGTTTGTAATTATATAATATTTATGATTTGTATAACATAACCCATAGTTTTATGCATTTAACAACAACATAGGTGGATGCATGATGTCGAATCTCAGGTCCATCTATAGGAAAATCAATATTTTGTCATACTTCACAATTGGGAGAGAGAATTTATTTATAGCATGCAGTCAGCAACACCCTTTGACAACCTCACGCAAGTATTTGAAACCCAATATAATCATTAACGAAACATTGCTTTGAAATTATGATAACCAGCATGGCAACATGGCTAGGAATCATGATCATAATCCTACATGCATAGTTAGAAGGTTTAGTGATATAACTTTGATGCAACATGTAAAAGTAGTTAGACTAGCATGGCTTAGAAATACAATTCTTTTGACATGGATGGCTTAGAGAATATTGAACCATTGATTATATCATTTAGGAGCATTTTCGCCTAATCGGTTTGCATGCGTCAACATCTCATGCCATTATTTATCTCACACGTTAATCTATATAGGACCATCTCATAAATTTAATTTCATAGAAACATTAATGAAATAATTAACATAAATACCCTATAATTATCTTTCTCCAAATCAAATGGATGTTCCCATGTATGTTATGCACAAAGAGTTGTAGTAGATACCCTCGCTGCAACTACATAGCCTAGATAATCTCCACCTTAGTTTATACTGACGAGCCTTAATAATTTAAATATTTACCTTAACGAGCAATTGGATATACCAATACTACATAAGATCTACACATTGTTTCTTTAATAACTTGAATTATAATTTCATTTCTATGCCAAAATTGTCACATACATCCGTATAACATTATCTCATAGTTGCCATGAACACAGACAAATTTACTCATGTACAACAGTCACATGTAATTCCTTCAATAATTCTCATAGCTAGAAAACTCATGTAATTTATTTCATAAGCTAAATGAATTTGAAACAAAGAGGGAAGAAAAAATACAAAACATTTTACACAAATGAATCCCAGTAAAACATCACTTGGAGAGCGGAGCACCACCGCCCAACCACGAATCACCTCTAATTCCCGCCAAGTTGAAGTTCATTCCATGGATCAACTACCTAGAATTGATCTATGCAATGGGTATTTAATACTCTCTTTCATGATATAGTTTCCATTAGCGACATCCCACTTTTATGAAAATTTCCCATTTTCTTAGGCCTTTGTCGAGAAAGCTTTCCTTTATCTTCCACAAGGCTTTTATGTTTCTTCCTTGATGGATATCTATCTCCAATCCATCCGATGGAAATTTATCTCCAATTCGTTTAGGATATCTACAATCACATATGGAAGGTTATCATGAAATATTTATTCCTATCCCATTCCTTAATGGGATTTGGCAAGAATCTCATCTCTTAGTGTATCGCTTTTCCAAGTGATTTATTTATTAATTTTTTTAATAATATATACTTGCTTTCCCTATCATACATCACACTTAGCTTTTCTAAACTTAGGGTTTACAATAGTGTAACACACAAGGTAGGGGTGTTACATACTCCCCCCCTGAAAATTTGCACCGTCCTCAGTGTATTATTGCATCCTCATTCACAGGTAGTTGTATCTCAACCCACAACTTCTATGG
>APFE030610039.1:77115-105734 GCA_000404065.3 Pinus taeda
TATATATAGATGTCCGTTACAAGGACTTCTCCCAACACCTCTCTCTCCATAGATACCTGTAACATTGGTTTCAAACAATTTGTAAGAAGTTTTAGATGCAAAAATTCAACTAAGTTTACCATAGTCAATATCTTGATAAACGGTACTGCTAAAGCAACTCTAGCTTATATGTCTCATTATGCATTTAATTTGAAGAATGCATGTTCTCTCCTTGCATCCTTCCAAGCCTTTGTGTCCTTGCCGAACACTTTCTTTTTGTAGCTCCTCTTCTTTCAACAAGTCAACTAGCATATCTGCCAACTCAATATGCATAACATATCATAACAGGTTATCTCATATACAACCATCATAATCATATGTATACAACTATAAATAAACCACAGTTACTTATCCTTGAGTGTCTTTTCATTTTCCTTCTTCTATACAACCTCTAGGTCGATTGCTCTACCAGACACCCACCCAGTGTCTTCATGCATACTTGCATAGAAGGTGCATTACACAGAGCTATACATATCGTGTTTAATCATGCCATACACATTTTTATATTGGTACCATATGTACTGCTTATACATAGTACAATTTGTATTACATCATATCCTACCAATATGCATACCATCACCTGGATGACATAGACTTATACACATATTTTTAATCGTGTTAGTAGTATGTAAAACATTCCTTCATGTATTTATGGTAAGTAGAACAATTGTTTTCAATTTATAAGGAATTTTCATGAACATGTTTCATTTCTGAAACCAATGGATTTTTTTTCATTTTTTTATTTTTATGTCATACTGTTCACGTGCCATTATTTAGCAATAATTTTCCTATGTCATGTGGTTGTAACAATATCCATCTAATAATAGATAATAATGATCATGCCCACTATCACTCAATCATACTCATAACGTTTAGTTTTGGGATTAAATATGTCACCTGTACTAGGTTTTAACAAGAGTGGAATATACCATTAAGTAGATTATTCACTATGATACTGAGTCTATCATAGATATTTAAAGTATATCAAACTTCTTGGCTTGTCTTTAACCAATAATAGATTTGTTTGGTACCTAACCAATGTCCCACACTTTAAAAAATCATTTCATATGCTTTCCATCTTCCAACACCTTTGTTGGTTATGATAAGTTTCATGTAGGTCTAAACATCATTGGCTAAATAGTATGTGCATGCAGACATCTGCCAAATATGAGTTAGTATTGAAAGATAAATATTCACCACTTAACATACTTAAGACCAAGAGATCGGTTATCCTCACTTATCTTATTGGATGCATGTGTTCTGCTAACATTAGAATTTTAGATTAGTATGAGCGGTAATTATGTAAAATATTTTTTGCTTTAGCAATTTTCTGCTTACTAACTAAGAGGCATTTTCTCAAGAAGCATAAGACTTTCTTCTATATTTCCATTATGTATGTATACTAGGTGTAATTTTGATGTGAATTCACTATCCTTCTTATCATACCATCATTTTTAATATATGATCTTTGCAATAGGTTGTATCATATTTTCACACCCACTTGAAAAATCTCATTCCTAGTTTATGTTAGATTATCATGAACTTTATGACTCTTACTTTATTCAACCGGAATCCCATGGGTTCCAACCTATGCATGTTTAACTATGCATAATTTTTTGATATGTTTTTTGTTTCCTTCATGAAGGTTTATTTATTTCATTTTATTATTAAAATTATGTATTTATTGACAACCTATACCCAAGGCTAATTTCATCATCCCTTGCATGTGCATTGATCAATACAGTGAATTTAACTTAAAAGACAATTTTAAAGTACTTAGTCTCATATTACATATAAAAAATTGTCTTTCACGTCTCCCATCCCTTCTTAGGATCTTATTTCATTAGAGTTTTCCAGGGAGTCTCTCTTCCCCATACTATAACTACCCAACAACTTGTATATTTTTCATTGGTGTAATAATTAGTTTCTATCTTTCTCATATATTCATTTAAGGATTATTAAGGCATCATAGTTTAATCTTGGATTTCTTATCCAAAACAAATTACACCCTAGATTCTCCCACATATATGGTAAATTCTTCTTTGATTTTATCATAGTTTAGTTGTGAGAATTTTTTATTCCTTCACATATTAAGGCATGTCCATGCAACTCATTGCATTCCACAATGATCCCTACATGCAAGTCGCACTTGCCAATGTATAATTCATATTCTTCTACTATACAAATTACTTGCTAATGAGATTAATATTGTCTTAATCTGATGACCATTCGTTTCCATGACTATCAATTATTTAATTATTCTATTATAAGCATCTCCTTTCAATCATGTCATTGTATCCACATAAGAGTCTTTATCCATAGTTCAAAGTTTGTAATTTTTACCATCTATAATAACTTTTTAATATTAATAAACATGTTAATTTCCCACTTTAACACTTCTTTATTCAACATAACAAAGTAATTTCCGGTAACCATATGCCAGATATGCTCCTCCCAGAGTATCATCTTATCATGAATATAAAATCACCGCCAATTTGTGGATTGGTATATATGATGGTAGCATGAGCTTAAACAATACTTATGTTTATCATGACTTCATCACACATCATCATCATTCTCAATATCAGGGCAACAATATCATTAAGCTAATCTTGAACAATATCTAATAGTCATATGCAACATAGCATAGCATCAATTATTCATGGCATATTTGTATACCATAACCATACTTAAACAAAATCTAACATCAACGTTTTAAGCCACTTGTTCATTATGGCATATAGCATGTAATAAGAACTTAGTTATAAGATTTTTCAAGTGAAAATAAGGATTCCATTGTTCTTATCCAACCCCACTCTATCTTTTTCAAAATAAGTTAAATATGTTCTTTTAAACATCAGAAACATACTCATAAGATGATCATGCATACCTTTCCTTCTTATCATTAACGCATAATAAGTCATACATATACGCACACAGAGGCTAAGGTACAACCCTCAAGCAACTCGAGAATACTCATTTTCTTGTGGGTGCATATTTCTACTTAGGTTTTGGGCATGGAACACAATATCATAAATCACGAATACATATGCTTATATATGAAATTTTCTTTTACCTCCAGATGATCTTAGGTTGCTGCTTGAAAATGATTATGCATACTACTAATTATCCATTTTCTCAGTTCGTTTATCTGTTACTCTGGTTTCACTACTTAACCAAGTTTGTATATTAATCAGAAGATAAAACCAAACATCATCCATGTCCTTGTAGAATTTATGACATAATTATTAACCATTTTCCCCTCTTTACTAGCTTTCTTCTACTGAAAACAACTATGATAGAATTTTTGAAAGCTAGTATTAGCATATATGTTTATCACTAGTTTTGAAAACCAAATATAACTAAAACAAATTGATATGAATCATAATGAGACAAGTACCATATTCACATCGACTCCTCATCAAATTCCACTATCTATATAAGTCAACTCAATGTATAGAGGATAGGCTGATGTTTTGTGGCTTTAACACGTTGCAACGTTTTCCTATCCAAGCACAGGTCACTCTAACAAATACCACGTTGGCCATTTTATTTGTCACGTCTCATTCTCTATTTTTTTAAATAGTCTTTTTAATTTAATGCCGCATAAATGTTTAAATTTTTCGGTCGGTAGTGATGCCACTAAGAACCACTTCCAAACCCATTTCCTACCACAGTCTACTCGATTGTCAACAAGACATATCTTTCCACACTCACTACATTCATATGAAGATGCTAATTCACAATCTTCTAGAGGGAACTAACTTCAATTTCTTTGTCCTAATATAGAAAAAAAATATGTTAGTCATAAAGGTTCTTGTCGATATTGAAACTCCCACCATTCCAAGATTTCTAGACAATTTTGAGTAAGAAGGATGTTGGAGAATCTGAAGAGGTATTTATAATTTTACATTGATACTTCAAGGCCTGCTACCAGAACGCTAGGATTATACAAAATTTTTCCCCTTTCAAGCAAGAAACATAAATCTATCTCCCTTTTTTCACAGATGCCTTAGGACTCCCAAAAAAATAAAGCAAGCGCATCATGGTTATAAACAATAAATTCCTATGCAAATCAGAAAAAATCATTGAAGAACAACTCTAAATTAATTATCAACATCTTAAGGCCTAGATTTTTGCGAACCATGATGTTTTAAGTAGAGGGGCCATTGATCCATCCTCAATTTAGATTCAATTCAATGCACTGTTGACTTTAGAGATTAAATAAAAACAATTGAGGAAATCATCCTTAAAGGTAGACAAATTGATTTGTATCCGAAGTCAGAAAATGAAGCATACAAGTCAACCTATTTTAATGTCAAAATATAAAAAAACAATAATCTTAAACAAGAGGCCACTGCAACGTAGCTCTAATATTTTTTATCCTTTTTTCAAATTTAATGAATTTGAACAAATCTCAAGGCTGTAAACTAGGTAAGAAATCAAAATAAAACTGTTCAAACTGAACTAAGCAACCGTACTTATCATGCTATAACATTAGACATGTTTTCCCAAAGTTCAAGCATAAAATAAAATCTGCAGACTAATTATTCAAGAAGGCCAAGGAAAAGTAACATCAAGGATAACAAAAGGATTCAAATGTAATCAGTATTATGCTCTCTAGTAGCACAATTCTCATTCTTAAGAATCCTAATGAAATGAATAGAGCCGTGTTTGGAGGAACCAAAAAGATAAGAATTCCATTTCAATAGAATTTCATACCGAGGGAAACGACATTCTGAGTCTATGTACGCTTGGGAACAATGTTTTTTTTTTTAAATCACCACCATCTTGCTCGGATTCATTGAGAAAAAACTCGTTATACACTGCATTATTAAGTGACGATGCCTTCTTAATACCCACCTTAATGCACAATACCAACAACCATTGAAGCAACATGAACCCAATTCTAGTATCAGCAACAACATGTATCAATATTTGCGAAAGATATTCACTCAAGAGAGCACCAAACATGGTGAGAAAATAATCCTTCCTGAAGCCAGAACCACCAAAATCAAGATCATTCAACGTCAAGATAGTGTGAGTGCTTCTGAACTCTTCTTGTAAGAAAATAACTAGATCTGATGATCCCAATCTATGTGTGAACTCTCCTGTATAGAAAAGCTAGAAACATTTACGTGGACACAAGGAGGTTGGGATAACCCGTCTCCCTCTAATTTTTTTCAGAGACAAAGGTTTTTTGAAATCTCAAGAGGATTGTTTTCATAAAGCAGAAGGAAACCAATCGCATTGGCACAAAGGAAACAAAAATCCAAGGCTTTCCCAATACAATGATGCTTCTAAAAGCTAAGAAGTCTAGCTCACCAACGTCCACTTACTTACTTCCTCTCCATCACATATTGGTGCCAACCTTGGTATTATGTGATGGTGTCCTGAAATTGATTAACGATTTGTTGTTGGAAGCACATCTAGCCTTCATGGAATCTTTGTGCAATGTCTTCGAACCTATTTCGAACTCATTTTGAAGGATGAGACACATTTTTCTGAATTTAACAGGACCACCAATGAAATTTTGCATGTTTTGTCTATTTAGCTCCAAGTATTCCGTGGCGGCATTATCTCTGAGGTGCTCCAAGTACTCTTCTACCTCATGGGAGGTTTATTTCTTACGTTTAGATTTGGTGAGGGAATCGAATGATGGTATTTGGTGTGTTCTCACCAAGACATCCAAACTACTATAAAACCATATAAATGAGGCTTGAATTCTGCCATTAAATGGGGGCAACTGATTATGGTTTTGAATTAACATTTTGAACCTTCCTTCTCAAGCTCTGCCTATGGCTTCATTTTATTCGCGAAGTCTAGTGATGCCCCTTTGTACTGCCTTGTCCACTCTTGCACATAGGGAATTATAGCTTGTATATTTTTGAGAGTTTTAAAAATCTATTTTTTTTTTTCTATTGTAAGCCATGAAGAGGAGAAACTACTTTATGCACAGTGACAAACCCATCATAAAGCTTTGACATGGTTTCTCCAAGTGTTGATACTTCAACAAGTATCGCTGATTTCATCTCCTCCAATACAAAAGCTGCATTATGTGCTACTTCTCAGAGTTATTTTGGCTCTTTCTTTGAAACCTACAAGTTTTGTGCTAGTTTCTCATTCTTGGTCATAAAATACTAAGCATTTGACCTTATTTCTCTTGCATAGGCCAAGTTGGCTTCCGTAATTCCATTTGGATACTTCCTCATGTTAAACACTATCAAAATTTCTCTAATGAATGTAAGTGGTTCGTGATAATCTAGAAAGTTTTTTTTCCACGCTTGTACAATCCTCTTTTTGAACTCATTGAATGATAGATTTTACATATCCAATAACGGATCATCACCAAGGAGAACAACATCTCCTTTCTTTCTCAAAGTTAGCTCTGTTGCTATAGGTCATGGAGACTAATGGATGACCTATGGTGCTCTCGGCATCAGGTCAACATCTTCACGTTGTGACTCCTATTCCATCTCCATGTCTACCACCCTGATTAATTTCTCAATATATTGAGAAAGTTCTTGATCCTACATCAATTCACCTTCCTCCTCAGTTGTTGGTTGTTCTTGTTCCTTATAACACCCTCCTCCCAAATCTACGTAAGAAACCATCCAATCAGAATTCACGAGAGCTTACTATGATATCATTCAACCTCCTAGGTAACTTTAAGGAAATGGAATTGATGGAAACATAACACGCACACCTACCTCAAGTGCTTAAGGACCCCCAAGAGCTAATCCACCACTCAATATGCCCAACCCCTGAGTTAACCTAGCATTTAGATGAAATAAACGCAAAGTCACTCCCATGACAATGTATTCATGTCATTGTAGCCCTATAGTCATTCTCACAGTATTTCCTGTGAGTGACTGGAGATGCAAATTGTTATTGTTATGTCAGTGACTCTAGGATTTGAGCCACTTTTTTAGACCTAGAGCCCAAGTCACTACCTAGAATTGAAGCATCTATTCAAATTAGTAAATTAAATTGGAAATGGAAGTACTAAAGAAAAATCTTTCTCAATACCTTCACTGGACCCCTACTAGCCATGGCATGCATTTTGTTAAACACTTAGTAAATATGAAACCTGTAGGTCTAAATAATAGATCTGAGCATAGGGATCTCATACTTATCTGAGATTTTCTATGAAGCATTTTCTCCTTATCACATTATCTTCCATTTGATCCAATAGGTCATAGATACATTCATAATTCATTTACAGTTAAAAACATCATGAGAACAATACATAGTTGTTGTCGTAGAACATATATATAACCGACATCATAGGGACATAAATATCAATGAAATCACAACCCTATACATCACATATAGTACATCATAATACTCATAAGGATACATAGAGAAATAACCTCTTATTGATGAAGTAAAAATGAAACCCAAGATGGGACTCCTATATTCCACCTAACCGTTGAATGGTTGAGCCAACTGTCTCTTCAAACATTCATCCTCGTGCCATATTGAAATCATGAATGTGGGATTTCTTTTTACACATCAATAAAAACTCATCCAAGGCTTCTAGAGGCCATCCATATCAACCCATTAAACAATAAATCCACCACGTGATTGGACATCACCAAAATCATCCTCAGATTGGTCTCCATCCAAGCTTTCCAAGGCTTTGCAATCATTTTTCCTAACCAAAGCTTCAATGACTGGTAACTCAACCCACAACTTATTTCAGGCTTCTATAGCATTATCCAACTAGCGCTTCCAGGACTAGTAACTCAACCCACAACTTTTCCCATTATTTCAAAGCATTTTCCTAACCAGGGCTTCCAAGAATACTAACTCAACCCACCTAAGGCTTCCTGAGCCTTTGTCCAACCAAGGATTCGAGTACTAGTAACTCAATGAAAGTTGTTATAGGGCTTCCAGGACTAGTAACGCAACCAAAGTTGTTTCAAGGCTTCCAGAGAAATTTTCCCACCAACGATTTCAGGAACCAATAACTCAACCCAAGCTAAGGAAACATTAGAACCAACCAAAAGAATTAAGGATGTAAACCTACAATAGCCATGGGTATCGAGGAAATGATAAGGCTTGGAAAATCCACTGTCAATCCAGGAAATCCTTCATGCCAGTGCCAAATCATAATCAAGAAACCACATGCATGTGCCATTCATTCCAAAACTAGTGACGAAAACATACGTGCAACTCGATACATACAAGAAAAACCCATTGTAAATATTGATGTTGATGCACTCTTGCACTTTCCTACTCTTCTTATTATTTCTTGCTCCAAAAGTTGAATTATGCCACGCCCTCCAAGTTTTCTCCAAGAAAAATCTAAGTATCCAAGAGTATGAGAGAGAGAGAGAATAATGAGAGAGCTCCAAAACTAAGCTGATCAAATCTTCCCACCAATCCTCAGAATCCCTTTTAGTAATGAGGCCTTTATTTTCTTTATTTTCCATTATTTTCCTTCATTTTCCTCATCACATGCAACCTATGACCTTTCACTTTCCTTTTCCCTTAATTTCCATTATTTTGATAAATAAAATTCCAATTAATGCCTAATGCATTTCCAAAACCTTTTCCATCACCTTTGCCAATTTCCTTTAGCCATAATAAACCAAATCAACACCCACTAGGATGTTTGCCCCGCCATTCAACTTGGAATATGTGTCCCATCATCCATGGTCTTATATATATTTACATGGAATTTTAACTAGGTTTGTTATAGAAACCAACTCCTTAGGGGAACACCGTCCTCAGTGTTCCATGACACATATAACCAAAAACACCACTGAAAACAAAACATGCTACCCATGCAACTTTATAACATAGCTCGTTGTAGTATTTACAATGACCATTGCTGAAAAATGAAAAACATACAATTTACTGGAGCTTTATAACACATCTCACTATGAAATTTATAATAACACATATACACAAACACATTTGCTTCAACCGACGAATAACCATACCATCTATGAAGCTCTATAAATCCAGCTCAATACAATATTTATAATAATACAAACATATGTACAATTTCTCAACCAACAAATAAAAGGACAAGATGCCTAAATCCATAACAAGGGAATCCAGAGCCTCACACCTTGACCCTCAATGTAATACCAGGATTCACGTACTTCCCAGGAAGTCCAGAATCAATGTCTGCAATCAAAGCTACATCCAATGTCTAGTGCTATAATATCGTGCTACTTGTCCTCTTAGTGAATAATTACCAGCTCATTGTTTCAGGGTGCACTACCAATGTGCATATTATTCTATCTGGAAATGCTAATGACCAAAAAAAATCCATCCCCTATCTTCCCTTCTCTGTGACACAGTCCCTCGGGAAATCTGCTTAAATTCGTCCATGCAGGCACTCACCTTCCAATTTCTGATCGCAGCCGCATATTGGGAAGCCGATCCCTTGCAAAGGCTTTCCCACATAGGAAGATACAAAAAGCAAGGCATATCCCTACCTCAAAACCATCATACAAGTCATAGCATGCTCATGGAAATCAATGGACACTATTGGGTACTAGTGTCCAACAATGGCCCTGTTCTTGAATGGTTCACTAGCATACCGCAAAATTTTCCAATTCCTTTTGTTGCTGCAAATTCTTGCAGTTGATTTCAATCACCCAACTAGGCATGTTCATGCATTCCTATACAAAGGACATAATTTCCCTTAGATTAAAAATAAATTGAAATGAATTTAAATCATACCTCATTGGTAGCTTGTTAATAAGGTACATTTGTAATCATGTTTTCTTCCTATCATAACAAGTCAAACTAGCATATTTGACCAAATCAACATGTATAAAAATATCCTATGGGTTAGCTAAAAACATGACCATCAAAATCATAAATCATATGTAACTATCGTAGACAGAAATCATAACTTACATGTAATAATCATATACATGAATCATACATCACATCCATAATAAAAATGAAATAATATGTCGATACTTATCCTTTAATCAATCCTTGCTTCTAGTTTTGTTCTTATTTCGTATGAAAATTGGATCAGTTGTTACACTCGACAAACACCCAGTGCCTTCTCCTCTACAAGGTGCACATATACATAGCATGCATCACACACATATGCCACACATGACATACAATTCCATACAATACATGCACCTACACCTAACATACAACACATACACCAGAACCCTATGTATATAGTACAATACATACACCTACATCTAGTGCATAACACAATACATACACCTACACTTGAAATACAAGACATACACCTACACCCAGTGTATACTATAGAATACATATGCCTACATCTAGTGCATAGCATTATACATACACCTACACCTGGTGCACAACATAAAATAATACATCTATACCTTATTTACAACACCACACAATACATGCACCTACAATGCACATACCTAGTACCACATGCCCTCAACACTGCACGTATGACATGGACAAAATAGCACACATGGACTAGTACCATATGTACAATATCTGCACAGTACCATATGTACACTACACCACCTACACAATGTGTGTACAACATGACATGTAAACGATCCAACCTACACAGCGTGTACACAATGGCACATGTACATTACACCACTTTTACGACATGGACACAATACCACATGTACATAGTACCATATAGATGACATGTACAAAACATCACCTACACACAATTCCACTTGCACAAGATGTACACCACACGACATGCAAACAACACCACTTGTACATTCATGCACACCACACCATATGTATATAACACTACATGTACAACATACATGACATGTACACAACATCACCTACACACAATGCCACTTGCACAAGATGTACACAACATGAAATGCAAACAACACCACTTGTACATTCATGCACACCACACCATATGTATATAACACTACATGTACAACATGCATGCAACACAACATGTACATAGAACTACATATCCAACATGCACATATCATCATTTGTACACAAAAACACATATCCAACATGCGTAGGGCACCATATGCATACAAGACCACATATTCATCTTGCACACAGTAAAATATGTACACCGCACTGTATATATGAGCATTGAATATGCAACATTCATACAATACTATATGTACTAATGCCCTATACATAATATTGCATAAACAACATGTACACACAATACATATGCATAATACTGCATGTGCAAAGTCATCACATATGTAACATTTACAACATATACAACATAAGCACAACAATAGTACCTCACATCCAAAAGTGCACTCTCTCTTCCAAGAAAACTTTCTTTTGGTGTGTTTTCCATGCTTGTCGCAACATGTCATAGACCACACTACTTTCATTTCTTTGATGCATCCCTAATTTCTACCTATCATAACATAAACATATGCATAATACAAGCATACAATAACAATCATTTCCACATGATATGTCCTCATATAATTCTCCTCAATACTTTTCCCAATTGATTCATCGTAAGACTGAGAACCTACTCATGTCATTTGTCTGTGTAAGCAATCATTCCTCCACAAGAATGATTCCTAATGACCCTATCGAATAGTAACAGAGATACGCAAACACATACATACATATACATAAACATTAGCATAAGACAATCATGATCCATGATGAAGTTGTCAAATAACAACGTGCATACATACATATGTGCATATAATCATTATCATAAAGAAATCAGGATCGCAACATAAATACTAGATATCAAAGTCAAGGTTAGGAGAACTCCCTTTATTCATGTACAACATGCATAACATTGAGAACACCATTTCCAAACATATTCAAGGCATACGAACCCGTAGATCCATATAGTTAAACTTTTCTAGTTACCTTTCTCATGTCCATATTGGCATCATCTGTTTACCACAATGGACAAAACCAGTCCATCCGACTATCGTAGTATTAACTTCCGTTGCCCTTACTCATGCATAGAGATTCATTTGAGTTCCTACACTATCTAGTGGGTGCCACACAGATCTCCTCAAGCTCCATCAACTTTCCTCTTCCCCAACCAATTCCCAAGACACTCAAAACATAAAAGGTGAGACAAAAAAAAACTAATAAGAAAACCATGAAAATCAATAACAATATGAATCCAGAAATAAAGTGGTATGGCCATAAAATAGATATAAAAAAACACCAATCAAGCAAAGTGAATCACAAAATACCAAAAGCACAATACTGACAACAAACACCATGACTCCATCCCCATGGTTCCCAAGGAAATATCAACCTAAGTCTTCTTCAATATTTCATGGAAATCTCTTTGCCATGCAATCCCCTACATCATATTACCATCAACATGTAACTGTTATTGCATAGATAAACATAACAATACATTGACTACCTTATGTTTTTGTGCCAAGAAAATTTCTTGCAACTGAACACATCGACGCCATCTCTCAAGAGATTCCAATTCCCTTAAGAAATCCACCTGGAACTAGAGACTAGCTAATATACCTCTCAAGTACATGTTCATGACTATAGCACATATCCACATAATGTCAGACAAAATCAAGGTTAAGAAGACTCCCTAAATGCAAGGCACTCAATCATTTCGAATTATGGTTTCCAGGGATAGCCAAAGGAATTCTTGTCCAATTGCATTATTTTACCCTTTTCACCTTGTTTTAATCGAGGTTTACTATGTACTCCCACATTACCCAACTGTTAGTTATATAAACACATCAAGTTTTACCTTGTCACGTTAATAGCTAACATGTTACCCTGCAACTATTTATAGATATAAACCATATTTTCCAAATATCAAGACAATCCTATCTATGAATTTGAAATCAACATTACCAAGACTAACAATCAGGCCATAATTCATAGTTAACTCACAGTCCTTAGACAAAATGCTACAACTTTCACCTACTATACTCAAGTACATATCAATTGTCTCAACACATATATGTTAGTACAATCCTCTTAGAAAAAGATCATTTCGAAAGAAGCCTTATAAAAACATATTCATATTATGCAATTCATCAAACATTCAACCAAATTGCAAACATACCATGTTAAATAAATAAACTAGATGACATAATAGACACCAAACACCCATACACCAAATAGACAACATAATCAAACATTAAAACACTAAATAAATGACATAAGGAAGCTTGTACCTTAATTTATCTCATGGGAGGCTATCTTGTCTACATAATCAATCTAGTTATTAAGATATAATTTTACAACATGTCTACTCAAACATAAATAAGATCATGATATCTATAACACTTACTAACTAACACGTTCACTTCATAAACTCATAAGAATTTATGAGTTGTGCATAGAAATCACATATGTGTGATTGATCTAGATTAGTAACACACAATGAAACACAATAAATCGACCCATACCTGAAGGTCATAACCATAACCATTTGCATAGGCCAGTCAAGCTTGGTGTGATACATATGACATCGAGATCTTAATGAAATAACCCTAATCATCAAGTTACTAGGATAGAACAACCATAAGCTATATATCATGTTCATCAACAACATATAACTTAATCGTCAAGCTAATTGTCATATAAAAAAACACGTTAACTTATAACATACTCATCAACAACATATAACATAACCATCAAGTTATGTAATATAGAACAACAATAGAAATGCATACAACTACATATTACTATCATTCCTGACTATCTGACACATGTGCATATAACTACACTAATCAACTAACATCTATCATGAATGTAACCATAACATCAAAAGACATCTATATAAACCTAATGTATATGAAAATCCTTAGCTTGCATACCTGCATGCCAAACATACAATACCTATATGATGATCTTCTTTTACCCCAAAGTCCAATGTTACAACTTTATTATGATGATTTACATCTCCTGCTCTATCTCAGTGAACACATTAGAATCATAATAATCAATAATATCATGATGACCTAAATTGCATACCATGACTTCACAAGGCATGTTTGACCTACTACTCACGCATAACTATAACCAAGACCATACATGCATGAAAACTACATAATCAACCATACATGTTGGAAGACATACTCCATGATGACACCTTCAACCTTCACATGCCGACACCACCACAACCATTATCAACACCATGGAAATGCAACAAGAACATGGAATACATACATACAAAATAGATATGCAGCCAACATGAAGGCATGATCAACACACAACCCAAGGAGAGCTCAACCATGCTCTGATACCACTCTATAACACCCTCCTCCCACATCTACCCAAGAAACTAGCCAACCAAGGTAAATAAGTGACAAGAGGCTACTATGATATGATTCAACCTCATAAGAAACCTTAAGGAAATCGAATTGATGGGAAAACAACATAGAGAGCTCTCTCAGGTGCTTCAAGACCATCAAGACCTAATCCAGCACTCTAGGTGCCCAACGCCCAAGTAAACCTATAATTTATATGAATTAAACCCAAATTTTCTCCCATAACAAGGCATGCCTGTGACTATAGTGCTATAGTGGCTCTCACAGGCTTGTCTGCTAGCCACCAAAGAACTAAATTATCAGTGTTATGCCAACAACTCTGGGATTTGAGCCACTTTTTTAGGCCCATAGCCTAGGTCACTACCAAGAATTGAACCATCTGTTCAAATTAGTAAAGTAACATGGAAATGACAATACTGAAGCAAATTCTTGTTCAAGAGCTTCGCTTGACTCCTACTAGCCATGACAAAAAATTTGTCAAACACTTAGTAAATATGCAAGCTACAGGTGTAAATAACATATCTGACCATAGGGGTCTCATACTTATATGAGATTCATTGTGAAGCATCCTGTTGTTATCACATTAGCTATCATTTCATCCATTAGGTCATAGATACATCGATCATTCATTTACAACTAAAAACATGATGAGAGCCATACAAATCTTGTCATAAAATGTATACATAACCAGCATCATGGGGACATAAATATCAATTAAATCACATCCATATAAACCACATATAATCCAGCATAATCCTTATAAGGATATAAGGAGAAATAACCTCTTATTGATGAAGTAGAAACCAAACTCGAGATGGGACTCCAACGTTCCACCCAACTGTAGAATCATTGAGTGAAATATCTCTTCAACGATTCACCCTCGTGCCATATTCTAATCCTAAATGTGGGATCTCATAGAGAACATAAATCAATATTCATATAGGGCTTCCTTAGGTCATCCATCTTTACTCATCACCAAAACCATCATCAGATTGGTCTCCATACAAGTCTTTTAGGGACTCCAAAGCATTTGTTTGAACCGAGGCTTCAAAAACTAGTAGCTCAACTCACACCTTATTCTGGGATTCCAGAGCATTTGTCTAACCATGACTTCTAGAACTAGTAACTCAATCCATAACTTTTCTCGGGCTTCTGGACCGTTTGTTGAACCAAGGCTTCCAGGACTAGTAACTCAACCCAAGATGTTATAGGGCTTTGAGAGCATTTTTCCAACCAAGGCTTTCAGGACTAGTAACTAAACCCAAGTCATCATATGGGTTTGAGAGCATTTGTGCAACCAAGGCTTCCAGGAAGTAATAAGTCAACTCAATAAAGGAGACATGAGAACCAACCAAAACAAAACAAGGAAGTAAACTAACGAACACCATGGCTCTCTAGGAAATGGAAAGGGTAGGGAAATCCACTATTAATCTAGGAAATACTCCATGCAAGTGAAAAATCATAACCAAGAAACAACATGAATGTGCCATGCATGCCAAAACTAGTGAGGAAAACATACAAGCAACTCAATACCTACAAGCAAAACCTATTGTAACTGTTGATGCCAATGCCCTCTAGCCCTTTCCTACTCTTCCATTGACTTGTTGCTCCAAAACTCCAAGTATGACACACCTTCCAAGAGTGGTCCAAGAAAACTCTAAGCATCCAAGATTATGAGAGAGAGAGTGAACAATGAGAGAGCTCCAAAATTGAACTAGTAAACTCTTCCCAATAATCCCTAAAATCCTTTTTATTAATGAGACCTCTATTTTATTTATTTTCCATAATTTTCCTTCATTTTCCTCCTCACATGCAACTTGTGACCTCTAACCATGCCTTTAACCTTCCTTTCTCCTAATTTCAATTATTTTCCTAAATAAAATGCCAATCAATGCCTCATGCCTTCCCAAAACCTTTTCCATTGGCTTTGATAATTTCCTTTAGCCATAATAAACTAAATCAACACCCATTAGGATGTTTCCCCCACCATTCATCATGGAATATGTGTTCCATAATCTGTGCCCTTATATATATTTTACATGGAATTTTAACCATGGTTGTTACATTCTTGTTCTTTAATCTGCATCGACATCATTCCCTTTATCATTGCACCTTGCCTTTTGTTTTTCTTCTTGCTTCTGATTCTTTTCTCGTTATTTCCAACTCAACTCTTTTTCTTTTTTCATCTTCTTCTCTGTCTCTTTCCACTTAAATTCTTCTTCCTGCAACCTTTAATTTTTTCTATTTCTCTGCTTTTCTCTCTACATCCTTTGCTTCCTCTTTGTTTCTGCTACCAAAATTGCATTCATGAGAAGAGGATTTTCTTTAATTTTTCATATTTGTTCTCCCTCCAGACTTTCAACAATCTTCCTCTTTTCCTTGTCCTACATGGGATTGTTTCCTTCTGTTCCTACTTCTTTCAGAGTTGTTGTCATCTGTGAAGGAGCCTGTGAAGTCCTTGCTAAACTCACCAACTCATTATGTCTAGAGGAATTGTAGTAGTACATCCAAGCGTCCTCCTCTGTCCAATGAAATTCCTTTCCAATCTATGAAAAGTTAACTCTCGTATAGCGGTCCTTGCAAAGTTTGCAGGGATCATAGGGATTAAAATATTTAGTGACGAATTTGAATTCCACTATTTCCTTAGCCTCGACATCTATGACTTTCATGTTCTTTATCTCGTATAATCCAATCTACAAAGGAAGATTAGGCCATGGTGCTTTCTTCTTCATGTGTAGTGCTAATGCAGCCTTGTAGTGAGATGGTATGTTACTTCTTGCATGATCAATTTCTTAATGGCATACCTTGGTAAGACATGCAGAGGCTTCTCTTTGCCAAATACCCTAATGAAGGTACCACCTAGTGAGGCATACCAATATGCAATGTCTACTATCACTTTTCATGACAAGCAACGTGGATCTTATTCAAAGATAAGCTTGTATAGTGTGGTGATGAAGTGGTCAGTGAACTATGCCACTACTCCTCAATAACTGTATTCTAAAACAAACTTGCAATATATGTGCACAAAGTCTCTCATGGTGTCAAAGTCTAGCTCATGCCAGGGAACTTCTATTGCACACATATTGCATCCAGTTAGTATGGAAACATATAAAAACTTTCTCACTCACCCTTGGGTGGATTCCAAGCATCTAATACATGGGTTGTCAATTGTTTAGCCAACATATATGACAAGTTGAATGGCCTCCCATCATTCACCAACTGCACCGATAAGAATGTCCACCCTTGAGGAAAGGCTTCAGTGCTCTCTTTATCATGGATTGTGTAAGTAAAGATAACCAAGAGTTTGTAAGACTCCATAAGGGACTTTTCCTTGTACAAATGGGAGGGTCTCTGTCAAAACTTCGATTACTCTTTAAACCATCATATTAAAATGTCTCTTTTGTTCACATAATTTTTGGTGGAATAGAAGAGTGAGTCCATGCACTCCACTGACTCAGGAAACTAATACATTTTATAAAATTCTTCTTCCTAGATGGTGAAAAGCTTCTTCCCAATCATAGTGATCACTATCATGGTTTTCTCATCCATGTGTGAGACAATCGAGCTAATTATAACTATATATGAGAAGGACTGATACCTCCAAGAAACCTTTTATAGCCTTGACTGTCGGATGTTGAGATAAATGTGTCGGTCCTATAACCTTGCTTCAAGGTCCTTTGCAATATCATATTGAATCTACTGCCATGTTAGTGATGATCCTTTATCTATAAATAGGTGAGTATCTACATACGCTAGAAAACCAACTAATGTTTTCTCAAATGCTTCCCTAGTACTACTCTCTATGGTTTCCATTGATGCATCTCTCTTAGATCACATGGTAAAAATGATTACTAGACAGGTTCTCAACAACTGTTGTACCTGTGGGACAAAAAGGACACTCATGGCAAGTAAATGTCAGTCTTAAGAAAAAAATTTACAAGCAAAGTTCAAGAAGCAAACTGGACACTAGATGGGGAGGATTGCGTAGTTTTCTCTAATAGGATGGATTGGCTGCTTATGGGAATCTTTCACTACATAGTCGTAGGAGCCAGATGGGAGCTTGATAGTTGAAATTGCGCAATGCACAATTTAGCTTGGGCAAAGGCCTTGGAGGGAATGCACATGATGCAGACTCATTGGCCAAGGATGGAAAGTTAGCTCTTGGAACTGTGCAGTGCATAGTTGGAGCCAAATTGGACTACGCATTTGGAAACTTCAGAGGTGAAGATTGTGGCGCTACCCTTAGGATTGCATAGTGCCAGTTGGGAAAATTAAAAACTAGGAAAGTAGAATGCATATTTTCCTAAGGGAAGTGTGGAAGAAGATCATATATAAGAGATAGTGTGAAGATGAGACCATATATGACTTGGTGAAAAAAAATCAAGTGAATCAAGTACAACAATTAATCAAATGGAAGGAAAACGAAGTATGTGAGGAGAGTCATCACAACAACGACCATTGGTGCAAAAACAAGAAAATTTATCTGACACATGGGAAAGGTAATCCAAAACTTAGAGAAACATTTCTATAAGTTAAAAAACCAACAACCATGAAGAGAAACAAGTGAAATGACACTCACATAAGGCAAACAACAAAAAGCGATATAAAAGTAGCAAAAAACTACAAAAGCAAAACTGACCCGAAAAAGTGACGATGATCGCACCGAAGGTTCCTTGACCTCCTCATGAATGCAATAGCTCCAAGATTGAATTTGAAAATGATCTCTAGATGCACTGATTATTTATGTTTTAACAAATTAAGGTTTTTGACGTGCATGGCTAAAATCAAGGAAAAGGCGACACTTGGTTTAGGTTTTTAAAAATAGTGCAAGTGCACCCTTTGGGATAATAAAAATAGATCCCTATTTTTTAGGGATGGTTCTTTTATGTTTTTCTTCTTTCTAAGAAAACATGCTCTGCACATTAGTGGGAAAGGCTGCATAGTTCTTGGGAACTGGGCAGCTTTTCGACTTAGTGCACTTTGAATTTTTTGAGCTTAGTGAGGGTTGCACAACTTTTGGGCTAAGTGTTGGGATGCCTTCCATGACCGTGAAGTTTCTAAGCTTAAGGCTCATTGGCAGTCGTGACTACGCAATTCCCATCTTCAATGTTGCTTGCCCTCAAAGATGTGTAGTTTCTAGGGGCAAGCCCACAACTATTGTAAGACAAAGTTGGGAGATCAACTTGTGAATTAGAAGAATCAACTAAGTTCACAACCACAAGTGAAAATGAAAATACAAGTCAATTTAAGCATGAATACTTGATCAGTGAGAGATGAGCTGCTATGGTTAGAAGGAATGCTCCAAAATCAAAGCATAGGAAAACTTTTGGAGGGTGGTTGTAGCTACTACAAAATGTTGGTATGGTTCTAGTTTGGAAATGTGATGAAAGACAGCCTACAGGTTGTTTGATGATTGATAGGTGGATACAATCTAATACATTCTAAAGAGTGGTCGAGAACAAGCTGAGGGTTGCAACCTTCAGTGAGGGGTAAGAGCTTCCTTTTGATAGTATCTGGTAAACGAGATTATGAGGTTGTATTCCCTTGTAGGTGGGTTCTTGTGTACTGGTAAGAATTTGGATCAGTACAAAAATTTGATGAATATTTATTTATATAATAAGAAAGAAGAAAAACATAATGACAATGATGGTTTTCTCCCCCATTGAGTTTCCAAAGAAAATCTTACTGTTTTATGTGTGTTACTTATATACTGTCATTTTTAGGATGTTTACTGCATTCTAAAAAGTTATTTATTTACTAATGGAATAGTTAAAGATAATCATGTGATGGAACATATGAAGAATAGTAAATTGCATATACATTCTTTTCTTTCTTTGAGATCACGTACATACACATGTTTCTTTAAGAATGACAATGTAATTTTTTTTGAATATGAAAATAAAAGTTAAAGATAAGTAAAATATTGATTCCCCCCCCCCTCCCCCCAACCCACCTCGCCCCACTTAGTATGTTTCCCAACACCATAATGAAAAAAAAAAACTATGGGAATCCTTTATGGTAAAAAATCAAAATAGAAGGTGCAAATGCTTTGCTCTCTTTCCGATTTGAAATAAGAATATGTACGCATAGAGGAGAAGACACTCTCTTGGAGTTTCTTAACACATGTGGTTGTTCCATTTACTACATAAAATTAAAGAAATCTATTATTTTCTCCTACTCACACTCCCAATTTCATTGCTACTATGGATCGAGATACAAGTGAATAGAATGCAACCCGCTCTCCACCTGGTGGTGTGGTATTCACATAGAGCAATGGAAAACTAGCCTATTTTTTTACTCCTTCAACTCTCAAATATAGTTACAAAGATGAGCCATATGTACTTTATTCATAGTCAACACTTATCTATCCCCTCATGAATGGCACACAATCCAATCATACCATGTTTTCTAAACATGGTAGGTCAAATTCTTAAAGGAAGACCTTTTGGGTAAACTTTGTTATTGATGCTATTATTGCATCATTGGAAATTTCATTGAGTGTATAAGAATATTGTGATGTCTAACACTTATTTAAGGGAGGTTTTACACCAAACAACGTCATTTAACAACTTAAAATTATAGAAGTTGTAGGCAATTTGGTATTGTTAATGAAATTGAACTGAACTCAAGAGAGACAAATTTCTTGTATTCAATCACCAGAAGGGAAAACATACAATAGGAACACATGAAATCATTCAATCACAATGAACAAAATATTTTAACTAAGGACCCCAACTAGGAAAAATCCCTCCTCTATTTTTATTATGTCAGATGAGACAATTGATCTATTACAATAACAACTTAAATCCTTGACACTCAACCTATACTGCAATATTGATCTCCTCCTCATGAGATTACTCTAGAATACACTGAGCGTGCGCTTGCAGTTCCTGTGATTGGATTCCTACGCTCTCCCTTCTTGCACTTGCATTCCTACACTCACTCCTATTTCCTTACACAATTCTAAGGAGATTAGCTCATCTTCTACATGCCAAATTTGTACACTCAATAGTGTATGATAATAAATACGATTATGCCTTTTCCCTCCACTCAACTAGGAAATTTGAATTCCATGTATGACTGTGTCTATTTTTAGCTAATTAACTATTTAACTAAGAGATCAATGATTTAAAAATAATGAAAACCACGCAACTAACCTTAAACTGACTTAAATAATGAGTAGAGCTCAATTGACTAAGTTCAACTAACAATAACTCAACTAGTTTACTAGATCTTAGCAATCAACTCATGCGCAATTCTACTTCTAGCCTACAAAATCGAATTTACTAACTTAACTAGTAGAGAAGGCCATGCCACTCTAGCTAATTGCAATCGAAATCTTCTTGATGACATGGAAAATCAAATTCCTCCAGTTTACTAAGGAAAAATGCAAATAAAGCCTTTTCTTGCTATAATTTTTTGCACTCCCTATTAGCACTAAAATTGTTTTTCACAACCCCAATCTTACTCATGTAGGAATGTACTTTAATACAAGTCCCTCTCACTTTTGTTGTTGTTACTACAAAAATTTCAACCAAGAAGCATCGAAAATACTAAATCATCTATGTATTTGAGCTGCAATAATCTGTTGAGTCTTTGATTTCTACCAGCTCGCAACTATTGCCTAAGATCTAACTGTGTCAAATCACACTAATCCTCTTCTTACTGAATACTATCAGCCCCTATAGAAATGGTAATGATCCATGAGATGAGTATACTTCAATTGTTTCTACTCTCCTATGGACCCTTTCCAAATCTTTACAACTCTGGCACTAAGACCCTACATCACCCCACTTCTCTCCTAAAGGTATAATTGAATGCCTGGTGAAATATGCTTCTAGCTTGTAGATTTTTTTCACTCTAAATCCAATTTGTTTCACTTGTCCAGTAGAAACTTTCTTCAAAAATATTTTCCCTTACTAAAAAACACATCATAAACTTTGTCCTGCAATAGAGCGACATATAACAAAATTTTCTTCATCTCAGGTACATACATAACATCTTTCCAATGAATATGGGAGTCTAACTCCCTCTTAAAGGTGGAAACAACAATTCCTTTGGTACTATACCTCACATCATCTCCAAATTCTATGTGAAATTTGAGATCGCTCTCCTCTAGGCTACTAAATAATACCGTGTTTCCTGTTATATGACGTGAGGCACCATAATCTAGGTATCATTGAATCCATCTTATTGTGCTTTCCATCCAAGAAAATAGGTTGAAATATAACTTGAATTGAGATTCCAGAGAATCTCCTCCTACTCCTCTTGTAAGCTCCTTGCTAGATTTGTTTTACAGACACTTGGTTGCATATTGTCCATATTCATGGCAATGAAATCAATTTATTTTGTTGAGGTCCATCTTATTTCCATTTTTCTAGCTAGATTCAACCTCCCCTTGGGCATTCATTCCTTTAGCCTTCTTCCATTTTCCAACTAGAACGCACTCTTCTCCCTCATATTTAATGTATGTGACACCATCTCTAGTGTTTCTTCTAATATTATCATGCACCAAATCATACAAAAGTCTCTCCCAATCTGGTATCATGTCTCTTCCATTAAATGAATCCTAATAGATATGATGGGATTTTAGAAGGAAGAGGAGTGCTAAGATCATAATTTCTAATGATGGATCATTTTCTCCTACTGCTCTAAGTTAATGTTTAACTTGAGTGAATCAAAATAGGTATTGAAAAAGTGTTTCATTTTTCTACATGCGAATGCTCTTGAGTTTATCTCTCAATGCCAGTTTCCTAGCATTACTGCTACTCTAAAATATAGTTTTGATTGTGTTCCACATTGAGAAATGACTCTAATTTCAATAGGAGTTTGAAACCATATGATCTTTGACACTGTCTAGAATAATCCTCTGGATTCTTGATGTGACATTCTTCCACTGAGCAAGTGCTTATGCATCTGATGCAACTAGTTTTAAAATACCAGTTTGTGTATATTCCCATACTCCATTTTCATCCATGAAAACTTCCATCCTATCTTTCGAAGATAAAAATTCAGGGTGCCCTCTAATGCATACTCCAACCTTAATATCTTGAAATACATTTTTCCCACAATAAGGAGAAGCTACACCAAAAACTATGCCACTTGAAATTTCTTTGAGAGAATATCTACAATAAGGTTTCTATGTTGTCTTCTAAATATTTGATACCTTGTAGAAATTAATATAAATTTACAACTCATAATGAATTAGAAATTAAATCAAGAGACACAAACTTATTCTATTTAATATGCAGAAACGAAAACATACAATAGAAACACATGCAATCATTCAATCACAATGAACATGGTATTTTTACTAGGGAACCCAACTGTGAAAAGCCCCTCCTTTGTCTATATTATATTATATGAGACAATTAATCTATTACAATGACAACTCCAATACTTGAAGCTCAAACTACACTGGAATATTGATCTCCTCCTCCTCAGACGAAAAGACCGAGCCTTCACTCACTTTGCCTCCTGTCTTGTTCCTCCACTTACTCCTATTTATTTCCAAAATTATAAGGAAATTAGGTCATGTTTTACATACCAACTTTTTACACTCAATAGTATACAATAATAAATACAATTATGCCTTTTCCCTCCGCTCAACAAGGCAACTCAAATTCCAAGCATGACTTGGTCTATTTTTAGTAAATTGATTAGCTCACTAAGAGATCAATGAGTTAAAAATAGTGATAACTACTCAACTGACCTTCAATTGGCATGACTAATGATTAGAGCTTACTTAACTGAGTTCAACTAACAATAACACAACTATATTTCTAGATCTTGAAAATCAACTAATGCACAACTCTATTTGTAGCCTACAAATTTGAATATACTAACTTAACTAGTAGACAAGGCCATGCCACTCTAGCTAGTTGCAATCCAAGTCATCATGTTGATGAGGAAAATATAATTTCTCCATTTGACTAAGGCACAAGTCAAATGAATCCTTTTCTTGTTAAGATTTCAACAAAACTAGTTCTAAAAGGAATTTTTCTGTAATTCTCTAAACTATGACACAATAGTTAAAACAAATCTACAAGTTGATTACTATGATTTTTACACTATAAAGGTACCAAATTAGATGACAAAAATATAGTGATTCAATATGAATTTAAAACACCAAGAAACCTAGGATTTCTTCATTAACAATCAATATGCTACCATCCTATGATTAGTGGAGAAGTGGAAGTTGTTGATTATATCTTTAGAAACATGATCTAGAGCAAATTTTGGGAGCACAAAATAATTCACACCTTATGCACTTTAGGATTATGACCTTATCTAACCTAAGTAATGACTACCACTAGGTTCATATTATTTCAACTTGTTTATGAAATGGAGGTAGTCACACCAATTAAACCTGATTATATCTTCAAAAACATGATCTAGAGGATATTGTGGAAGCACACAACTAATTGGTAACTTATTCACTTTGGGAGTATGAACTTGTCTAACCTAAATAAAGATTGCTAGTAGTTTCATATTATTTCAACCTGTTTATGAAATGGTGGTAGTCAAAACAATTGAATATGATATTTTGTATTTAAAACATGTAATGGAACTCTTTCTTGGCACTCCTAGAATGGAAAAACATCTATTGCATTTGACCTATATTGACGAACAATGTCAAGAAGCAGTGATGGTGAGTGAGACTTATAAGAAGTTTGTTAAATGTTAGTATGATAAATTTGTTAGACCTCATATGTAGGATGGAAGGTGACTTCATTTTGGTCGACAATTAGGGCCATGATAAGGTAGTTATAGGAATTTTAGAACCTGTTTTGGATAGTTCCTACATTGTGAAATGTGTGTAGAAAAGAGGGGCATATAAACTAGTTGAACATGATGGAAATTCACAACTAGAGCCATGGAATTTACTCTATATCAAAAATTACTTTACATAGGCCATTATTTCTAGAAATGTTATATACATTATCCATTATTTTTGTGTGTGTGTGGATTCTTATAATCATGTCCATATAGAAAATCTTGGTTATGTTCTTATGTTAATGGGTACTTGATTTTCAAATCTCAACATTGACCTAAATCTATGTAGTCTTCATAAATGACAACAAAACTAGTACCCAAAATCTTGCTTCCAATTCATGGATAATATTCTTACCCATTGATGAACTGGTGATTTTATGGGCCATATCCCTGGGTCCTATAACTAGAAAAATTGAGTATGCTATGGTAATTGAGCTATTGTGCAAGGCCCTTATTCTCAACATTTCTAGGTTAGCTTCCAAGTTGGGTTCTCGAGTACTAGCCTTGCAACTGACTAATTTATATATATATTATTTTAAACATTCAATAGTACATATTCTTGAAGTACATTTTTTGTTAAGTGATTATTAACATATACCAAGAGGTTCTAAAAATTATCTAATTCCTTGACTAGCTATGTTAGATTGGAATTTTCTATATAATTAATAGTCATACATAAGCATGCATGTCTATAATCACATGGGTTGTATTCAAATCACTTAGAAAAGATACGTACAAGTAAAAATATATAAATATATATGTGAAAGTGTTTTCCATTCCATGATAGAAAAACTAGTTTAATAAACACAATAGGGTTGTTAGGCCCATACAATAGTAATATAAAATCCTCAATAGGTATCACCATAAGTAGTCGAAAGGTGGGGTGGAACTATACTCTAGCCCTAGTAGGATGTTGGATGCTCATGGAAACATATCATGGAACTAGAAACCCACCTTAATATTTGACAGAAATGAGAAGAAAAATTGACCATTTGGCCTTGAAGTTATTAGGAAACATCATCCATACTTCTTAGGGATACCAACATTGTGATTCTTTTCAGGTTCTTGTGCACCTCTTATAGGTCATGTGCATTGTTGTTGTTATTTTCCTCTTCTTATAACACCACATAACACATCCTACCATGTAGTGTTGACATCCTTGTTGGTTTTACTGGGGCCAAATATGTGTCATAACCAACATTGCAAGTTAGTTATATTCTATCATGAAAATATTGTGTACATTTCGAAATAATAGAAAAATGAAAAACTTAAGAAGAACAATGATGTCAGGATAGGCAGAAACTCCATAAGGAAAAAATGATTCGACTATATTATTCCATCAGGTAGGTGTTTGTTATATACATGAGGGAGAGACTGTTCAGTTCATCTCCCGATGACTGTTCATATTTCTAATTTATTTATTTACATAAATTCACCCAATCACAAGGATTAGGTGTCAACATCCCCCCCCTTAGTTTGAAGGGATGTTGGTGAGTCCAAGCATCTTTCTGAATCGTTCAAGCTTCTCTCTTCCAAGCGCTTTGGTGAAGATGTCTACAATTTGCTCATTTGTGGTACAATGATGGAGACGGATTGTTTTGGCCTCAACATGATGTCGAATTAGATGATATTTAGTATTGATGTGCTTTGTTCGATCATGGAATTTTGGGTTCTTGGCCAAGTTTATTGCAAAGGTATTGTCAATAATGAGTGGAGTTGATTGTACTTGTTTTACCTGCAAAACTTCAAGAATTTTCCAGAGCCACACAATTTCTTTTGTTGCTTCAGCTGCTGCCATGTATTCTGCTCTATTGTGGAATCTACTGGAACTGATTGTTTGCGTGATCTCCAGGAAACATCTCCTGATCCAAGACTCATAGCATATCCTGAAGTTGATACCCCAGTTTCTTTGTCTCCATCAAAGTCTGAATCAGAGTATCCAATCAAGCTGAAGTTGTCCACCTGTGTATATTTGATTCCAAAGTCTTGGGTTCCCTTCAAGTACCTTAGAACTCCTTTTATAGCAGACCAATATCCCTCACAAGGCTTTTGTATAAACCTGGAGAGGACTCCAACAACAAATGAAATGTCTGTTCTTGTAGTATTTAGGTAGTTGAGACTTCCTACAAGCTATCTATACTTTGTTGCATCCTCAAATTCTTTTCCTTCAATAGATGTGAGCTTTAAGTTTCGTTCCATTGGAGTAGTAAGAGGATTGCACTCTGTCATGCCAAACCTGTTCAACATATCTCCAATGTATTTCTCTTGAGAAAGAAATATGGACGTTGGATGTTGGGTTACTTCAATGCCAAGATAGTAATGAACATAGTGCAAATCAATCATTTCAAAACTTTTCCCCAATTCCTTCTTTGTGGATGTAATGCAGCTTTCATTGTTCCCTGTCATCAAAAAGATTGTCTATATATACCACAAGATATACAACTGTTTTGCCAAATTTCTTGACAAATAGAGTTGCATCATCAAGATCAAAATGTTTGAAATTGAGTTTCAGAAGATGCTCAGTTAGTTTTTCATACCAGGCTCATGGTGCTTGTTTGAGGCCATACAAGGACTTCACAAGTTTGCATACTTTATGTTCATGTTCTTTCACAACAAATCCTTCAGGCTAGGACATAAAAACATTCTCTTTTAAATCTCCATTTAAGAAAACAGTTTTTACGTCCGTTTCGTGGACTTTCCAACCATTCTAAGCTGATAATGCAAAGAGTGTCTGGATGGTAGCCCATTTTTCTATGGGGGCAAAAGTCTCCTCATAATCGACCCATTCCTTCTGTGTAAAACCTTTTTCCACAAGCCTAGCTTTGTGCTTGTCAAGTGAGCCATCAGCTTTATACTTGTTCTACTAGACCCACTTGTAGCCAATTGGTTTGGTTCCTAATGGAGGATCAACCAGCTTCCAAGTGTCGTTCTTTATGAGGGCATCACACTCCTTTTGCATTGCTTCTTTCCATTCATCATGAGAAGTAGCTTCTTTGAAGGAAGTTGGTTCAAAATCTGTAGACAAGTTCAATTCACAATCACAAGAAACATCCATATCAATAGATGAATTAGAGTCATCTACATCACCTCCATTTTGCCAGTTTGAATTTATGGTTCCTGTCTTTCCAACTTCATCAGGATGAACACTTTCAAGTGTCTTTGTCAGCCACTTTGGGGGACCTTTCTCAGATGGTCCAGGCTACTCTGTTGATTGAGTTGGGATTGAATCAAGATTGAGTCTCCCAATTCTATCAATTACATCACTTAAAGCATCATCCGTTGTTGGAGTTTCATGAGGGGGAGAGTGTTCTTCAGAAGAAGATTCCACTTGTTGATCTAGTAGAGGAATCCCCCCTTCAAGATGTGGAGTCTGATTATCAAATTCTTGAAATGATTTTGCTTTTGCAAATCTATCCAAGCGATCAAGTTTCCTCTCAACAACATTCTCAGTTTTGGATGATTCAAGGAAAATTACATCTCTAGATACAACAAACTTCTTATTTACTTCATCATAGAGGTGGTATGCTTTGGAGGTGTTTGAATACCCCAGAAAGATACACTTACAACTTCTAGCACCAAGTTTGTTTCTATGTACCT
>APFE030610040.1:0-14337 GCA_000404065.3 Pinus taeda
GTACGATCAAGCAAATGATAAATTAGGCGTTGGAAAATTCGTGCCTATGTGGCATGGTCCCTTTGTTGTCAAGCGAAAGCTAGCAAAAGGGGCCTCTGAATTGGTAGAATTTGACGGGGTCTCTTTAGGTAAACCCAAAAATGGTCTTTACCTGAAGAGGTATTATGCTTAAAACGAGTGTGGAAATTTTTTAGTTAGGTTAGTTTTTTCTTCTAGTTGGTGTGTTTTAGATTAAAGTGTGCTTAGCTTAGAGAGTGAGTTTTCCGTCGTTATTCCTGGTTATCTTGGTTTTATGTTTGATGTCGCAAATGTCGACGCCTCTCCAAACATATATTAGTTTCACTGATGGCGCTTGTCGTTAGTACACGGAATATTTCTTTCGCAGGTTGGGTTATTTATTCGCCCTCTGATGAGTTAGTATCTGTGCATGGGGTAAGCCTCGGTCAAACAACAAACAACATTGCAGAGTATAGTGCAGTGATTAAGTTATTATCTGAATCTATTTCATTTGGGATTCAGAGTTTGATAGTGACGTTAGATTCTGAACTCGTTGTATTACAGCTTAATAGAGTATACGCCATTAGAAATCTAGTATTATTGAGATTATTTTTTAGAGTGCATCTCTTGGAACGTGAATTTGACTAGATTGAATATCAGCATATTCCAAGATCTTTAAATACATTAGCAGATGCAATTGCTTCTCAAATGTTAAGTAGACACATGTGCAATAATCATACAAGTAAATTTAAAAACATTTCATAACATGTTTAACAAGATAAGCTGGTAATAATGATATCATATAACATAGGAGTGTGTCAAAATAATACATCATCCTCAATCATAGGTTGAAAAACACTTTATGATCGGCAAAAATGATAAGTACAAAAAGCAAAAATGTCATATGTGACTACAATGGGTGACCATCCCATCACTAGTGATGATCTCAATACGAAACCACTGCACGGGCCACTGTTGGGCCTTAGTTTTTGTCTTATTTTTTCTCTAAGAAAATTACTAATCCATCTATTTATCATCCATTTTCACTTCATTCATCCCATTTTGATGTATATTTGATATCCATTCAGGTATTTAATTTTAGTTTTTCAATTTCTAAAGTTTTTATGAAAATTTGATTTTAAGTGCAAATTTGGCAGATTCAGAAATTCCCGTAATAGCTCTATGGTTGATGTGGTTGCAGGACACTTGGGCAAAAATTGAATGCATGGATGGATAGCTTGGGAACTAGGACTAAGCCATCTATGCTTAGTTCGAACATAACAAGCTTTATTAGGCCCATTTGGTGCTAGTCAATCATGACTAGTCATTCAGAAATCCCATAGAAATAGGGCAATTTTGAGATTCTATGGGATTGGTCATATTTCTTGGGATGGGAGTAGTGAATTCGACTTAGATAGATGGATTAGAGTAGATGGGTTTGTCTAGAGTTAATAGATCAGTTTGTTTCATGAGACTTCTATTTAAGAGCCACAACTTGATGGATTATTGTATGACTATTATACTTTTATGCTGTGACACTTTTGGATTGAGGAGTTAATTTGAAGACTTGTGCTATTATTATTTTGCTTCTCAATGCTATGGATGTGTGACTGATTTGAGCTTCTGATATCACTTCTCAAGTGTGCAAGGCAAGGGTGGAGGGCCCCCACTCCAAGCTAAGTACACTTCTTTGTTAACTAGTTTTATTTCTTGTAATCTGTTTATTGTAGAACTAGTTTTTCAAAGCTTTACTTCAGATTGCTTCATGGTTCATGCATGGTGATTGATTGCATTATTTCTTAGCTTATTCATCACTTTATTAATTTGGAGAAAAATAAGTGTTCAAGTTGAGCATCCCTTCTACTAAAATGATGAATTAAAACTAGTTTCCTTTGTTTGCATGCAAGTAGTTTCTTATTGTGATTTTGGTATTGAGATGAATGAATTATGATGAAATACCTTATGTGTCTCTTAAGTTAAGATCTTCTTTCATTAACAATTTATCCATCTTAATTTCTTTTTTTTAATCTTTGATTCATTAAGTGGTAGTTGAGGCAAAGGTGGACTTCTTGAGTCAAGAACCATTTCAATATTTTTCTTCTGCTTTAAACTAATTGAATTAGAGTTGTAGGATGTATTGCTTTAAGCTTTTGAATAACTTATCTTTCAAGGTTTTATTACATCCGATCTTCACATATAGTGAACTTTCCTCAAAGCATAAACAACCCGGATTGATAAGAAATAATTGTGTTAATTTCGGTAAACAAATTAGCTCAACATTTTGGCGTCGTTGCCGGGGAGGCAAATATCGGCATAGTCAATAGAAAGATAAATTCCAAATCAAACAAAAACATTAGTTACATTTCTTTTTAATTATGTTTCTTTATGCCTAGATATAGAGATCCTCAAGGTAGATTTATTAAAAACCCCCCACAAATAAAGATAGGATCATCAAACAACCCAGTTACTGGTAATCCAATAATTGAGGAATTGGCAGAAAAACAAAGAACTGGACAAAGATTAACTTTGATTGAGAGGAAAAATTTGTTAGCTTGGGAAGCAAAACAAAAACAACCATCAACTTCAGGAAAACAAAATGAAATTATCAAAGGAAAACCACCTGTCTTTGAACAACCTGAATCTTCACCTAAAATTGAAACAACTAAATCAATGGCGGAAGAAGGACATGGATCTGTTATCTTCACTCCTGAACAACGAATTGAGTATGAAATACAACAATGAGAATGGAGAAGAAAAAGAGATGAGGAGGCAAAACAAGAAAATGATAGGAAGATAGAAAATGATCGGAAAAGACAAGAAGATGGTAATGATCAAGAGGCTACCTTTGGCTTTCCAATAGTAGACACAAGTGCAATATTAGGAGAAGAAGTGAAAATGAAAAATATTCCACCTTCTGTATTGCCAAATTTTTATGGAATGTCCACAGAAGATCCTGATGCTTTTATGTTTGAATTTGATATTCTATGTAGAACATATGGATACACTGATGACATTCATAAACTTCGTATTTTTCCTGCAACATTAAAAGTAGCAGCTTTAAAATGGTTCATGAGTTTAGGAGAGCAAAAAATAAATTATTGGGATGAGATGAGATCAGTCTTCCTTAAAAAATATCAAGCTTATTGTAGATCTAGAGATTCTAAGGAAGATGTTTTCAGAATGACACAACAAGAAGATGAAAGTTTAGAGGAATATTTGGAAAGATTTCCATATAATCTACAAAAATCTAAAAAACACTCTTTAAATCAGGAAACCATTCAAACAATCTTTCTCAAGGGTGTAAGGGATGAATACCTTGACATTTTGAATGTAATTGGTAAAGGAGACATTTCAAACCTGCCATTCGAAGAAATTGTTGAGTTATGTCAAAAATATTCTAGAGGAAGATCAAAAACTGGAAAAAGAGAAGTAAGTTCAAAAGCAGCAAAGTCAGCTGCAGGAGGGATAACAAGAGCTGAAATAGGGAGCTTATTGGAAAACTTCAAAACAGATCTCTTAAGTACATTAGGAACACAAGTGGATGTTCTAAAGGCAAACAAGAAGAAAGAAGAACAAGAACAAGCTCTAGCAATCTTTTGTTCCAAATGTAGAAAGAAACATCCATTGAGAGAATGTCCTTTGGATAGTATTCAGGTATGTGGTCTTTGTACAAAAAATCATTCCACAGAAAACTGTCTAAGATTGAAAGAATTACAAATGAACTCAATGGAAGAAGTGCCAGGAATAGAAGGTTTTTATTATGTAGCACCACGAAGACCATGGCAACCTAGGATGCCTCAACAAAATCCGCAACCATTCCCTCAACAAAATTACCTCTATCCACCTCAAAATATTTGGACCCCTCCAATTCCATGGCAAGCTTGGCCTCCACAACAACCTGCACAAGGTTGGAGAGGATATGGTTATGGAAACCAGCAACCTCAACAGTATAACCAGCACTACCAGCAACAATACCAACAACCATTTCCATATCCACAATATCCACAATCCATGCCATTTCCGCAACAAAATTCTGCATATCCACCATCCATGCCATTTCAACAGCAGAATCCACCACCATTGTTGACCCAACCACAATAGTTACAGCAACCCTCAAACCAACCCAGACCAACTCAATTACCAGCCCAACCAGTGGCAAATCTAAATAACAAAGTGGACAAGTCTGCATACACTGTAGAGGAAGCAACATATTTTCCGACATATTCTATTCTTCTTCTAAATGATGTCCATTTAAGGTCTGGAAAGGTGCTTAAAAAGGATTCTCCACCAATAATAGAAGAACCAGTTGAACAAGTTGAATCACCTAAAACATCACAAACTGAAATACAAATTCAGAAAGGAAAAACAATTACAAATCAAACACCACCTTATCCTGAAAGGTTAGTGGAACAACAAAAAGAAATAACCCTTCCTGAATTTGATATTTTAGATGAGTTAAAAAATGATTATGTAAAAATTCCTTTGTTAAAGGCAATTAAAGAAATACCAATATATGCTAAAACAATAAAGGAATTATGCATTAAGGAATCAGGGAAAAAGAAGAAGGATCCTACTACAATCCAAGTCATTGGTAAACTAGCAAGCCTCATGTCTACACAAACTATAGTAGAGAAATATATTGATCCTTGTATCCCTATGGTTACTATATCAATAAATAATTTCTCAGTACCAAACAAATTAATAGACTTGGGAGAAGCTATAAATGTAATGACAATGGAGACAATGAAAAATCTACATTTAAACAACATTAGATCAACTTCTACAATTTTAGAACTAGCAGACAGATCTAAAGTTGTTCCGGAAGGAATATTAGAAGATATCATAGTCTCTTTAGATTCATGGGAGTATCCTGTTGACTTCCTTATCTTGCAACCAAAAACAAATTTGGGAGGACATCCTCTAATCTTAGGCAGACCATGGTTAGCTACCGCTGATGCCTTCATAGGATGTAGATCAGGAAGCATGATTATTTCACATGGAGATGAAAGGAAACACATTGTTCTTTATTCACCTGCAGAATCAACTTCTTTAGAATCAATACTTGAAACTCAAGAAAAACAACAAACTAAATCAGTTTTAAGTATAAATCAATTCTTTGACTTTAGAGAAGAAGAAGAGAATCAAGGCTTAATGGATCTTTTCATTTCGGAACCAAGTATTTCAGAGCAGCTTAGAGAAGTCCAATATGAAGTTGCAAGTGACCTTTTGAATCAATGTTTTCAGGAAATTTGTACTGTTCAAACTTTGCAGAATTATTTTATAGACATCTTTCCTGTAAACACAATCTCCAATCCAACAATAAAAACAATTGAGGTATATCCTAGAAAACATTTAAACATTGGAAACCAGTTGCAATCAACACAAGAACAAGAGGTAATTGCATTATTACAAAAATACTCAAAAGCTTTTGCCTGGGATTATATTGATATGCAAGGAATCCATCCCAGCACATGTATCCACCACATCTATACAGATGATCAAATCAAACCTGTAAGGCAACCTCAAAGAAGAATGAATCCCATGATGAAAGAAAGTGAAGGAGGAACTACAAAAATTGTTAAATGTTGGATTCATCTATCCTATTTCAGATAGTCAATGGGTTTCTCCATTGGTAGTCGTACCAAAGAAAAATGGAAAATGGAGGGTATGTGTAGACTATCGGGAATTAAACAAAGCCACATTAAAAGATCATTTTCCTCTACCATTCATTGACCAGGTGTTAGACTCATTAGCTAGAAATAAATTTTTCTCTTTCTTGGATGGGTTTAGTGGATACAACCAGATTAGAATAGCAACAGAAGACCAAGACAAGACAACATTTACTTGCCCATGGGGAACCTATGCATATAATGTTTTACCATTTGGTTTATGCAATGCACCTGCAACTTTCCAAAGAGCAGTGTTTGCAATATTTGCTGATCTAGTCCATGAATGTGTAGAGGTTTATATGGATGACTTCACAGTTTATGGAAACACGTATAATGATTGCCTCAACAATCTTGAGAAAGTCTTGAAAAGATGTATAGAAACAAATTTGTCATTGAACAACGAAAAATGCTATATTATGTTGACAGAAGGTATAGTTCTAGGACACCATATTTCCGCTTCAGGAATTAAGACAGATCTAGCAAAAATCCAAGTCCTAGTTAACCTGATGCCACCTACAACACAAAAGGAGGTAAGAAGTTTTTTGGGCTATGCAGGCTAATATAGACGATTCATTGAAAACTTTAGTAAAATAGCCCAACCTCTGTTCAAACTATTAGCAAGAGATGTTGAATTTCAATGGACAAATAGTTGTCAAAATGCATTTCAAATCTTAAAAGAAAAATTGTCAGTGGCACCCATTATCCATGGGCCAAACTGGTCTTTGCCATTTCATATTTCAACTGACGCATCTGATACTGCGATAGGTGCCTCTCTTGGGCAGAAAGAAAACTTGTTCAATTATGCAATATACTTTATAAGCAAGAATCTAACACCTACAGAATTGAACTACACAATCACAAAAAAAGAAATGTTAGCCGTCATACATGCAGTAAACAAATTCAGGCACTATATAACAGAATATCAAGTTTTCATTCACACAGATCATTCAGAAATAAAATACTTGATGAATAAACCCATCACCAATGGAAGAATAACAAGATGGCTACTGTTATTGCAAGAATTTAATATCACCATACAAGACCGACCAGGCAAAGAAAATCAAGTGGCTGACTTTCTGTCCCGCATACAATCACCCAACGACCCAAATCCGGTTGTCGACAACTTTCTAGACGAACATCTGTTTGCGATAACAGTAAAAACACCATGGTTTGCAGACATTGCAAATTATTTATCTTCTGGAAAGTTTCCAACTCAATTCACTAAAAAGCAAAGAAGAAAAATTGTTAGAGAAAGTTCTAGGTATAGTTGGGTAAATGGTGATTTATTTTATTCTGGTTCATATCTAATGATTATAAAATGTGTGCGAGAAGATGAAATATTAGACATTCTGAGAGCATGTCATGATGAACCATGTGGTGGTCATTTTGCAGACAAACGAACAGCATATAAGGTGCTACAATTGGGCTATTACTGGCCATCCATCTTCAGAGACTCTAAGGCACATGTCAAGCAATGTGACAATTTCTAAAGAACAAGGAGACCAATCACATCAGTTGAGATGCCGCTCAATCCACAGGTCCTCATAGAACCATTTGAGTAGTGGGCACTTGACTTTGTTGGACCTATTAATCCACCATCAAATGGAAAGAGGTACATCCTAGTATGCACAGACTATGTAACCAAATGGGCAGAGGCCAAAGCAGTGAATAGAGCAATAGAAGATACAATGGTCACCTTTCTCTTTGAAGAAATCTTTGTAAGATACGGAGTACCTAGACAAATTGTAACAGATCAAGGGACACAATTTACATCAAAACTGGTACGAGATCTAACAGAGAAATACAAGATCAAACATAGGAAGTCTACACCGTATCACCCTCAAGCAAATGGCCAGGTTGAATCAACAAATAAAGTCCTAGAAAATATCATGACTAAAACAGTACAGTTGAACAGAGGAGATTGGTCTGAGAAGTTAAAAGATGCACTATGGGCCTACAGAATCACATGGAAGAATACAACTGGTTTTAGTCCATACCAGTTGGTATATGGAAAAGAGGCCTTATTGCCTATAGAGTTTCAGATACAAACATACAGACTAGCAGTTGAACTAGGACTAGACCTGACTGAAGCACAACAACAATGGATCATGGAACTGAATCAACTGGATGAGCATCGTCAACAAGCTATAGAACATACCACATTGGTGCAAAAACAAAGAATGAAGTGGCACGACAGATATATCAAAACTAAGACATTTCACAAGGGAGACTGGGACTTACTTTTTGACTCCAAATTCAAAGACTTCAAAGCAGAGTTTATGACACATTGGGTAGGCCCATATGAAATTGAAGAAATATTTGATAATGGAGCAGTCAAGATCAAGACAATTGACCAGGACTCCACCTCATTTGTAGTGAATGGACATAGGCTCAAAGTTTATAATAGGCCTATCAGTAAGGAAGCATTTATGAAACAACTGGTAGAGGATACAGAACTGGAAATTATGGCACACCAGGCTCAGCCATCTTCCAGTCTTGTAGATGAATAAAAAAAAAATACAATAAAAAATTACATAAAAAATATATAAAAAACATACAAAAATAAATAACTTATTTGCTAGTGAAAACCAGGAAACTGGCACCAAGAAAACACGAATTCATAGGGGAAAACCAGGGCAACTTGGACTCTATGAATTCTATATAATTGTTCTACTGTTCTCACAAAATTTCAATGCAGGAAACTCTTCACAGACAACTGACTTGAGGACAAGTCAAATCTTAAGCAAGGGGGATCATTGCATCAGAACTTTAGCTGGAAAGCTGAAGTATAGATGGAACTTGTATTGTCAACGGAGGGACCTGAAACGATAAATCATTACAGAGGGACCTGAAAAGACCTGCCAATGGAAAAGCAACATATACATATTCCATAAGCATTGCAGAGGGACCTGAGTGAAAAAATCATTACAGAGAGACCTGAACAACAATTCAAGAACCAGAGCATGAAGAACAAGGAGCAGCAATAAAGTTTACTTTTTAATCCATCTACAACATCTGATCAACTGATTTCATCCCACCTGTACAGACATCATCCAGGGGAGTATATATAGAGTCATTTTGTGCTTGAAAATTCAAATTCTTTTAGAAATTTTTAGTTTTTGATTAAGTTGAAATTAGTACCTGAGGATATTCATTATCATTTCATATCCTATATTCCTTATAACTCCTATACATTCATATTCCATTTCATCCATACATATTCCCTATAACCCTAAGTATTTTTCTTTAGAAGCATAAAAAGACCAAACTAGGACAACTTTTCAACCTGCACATACAACTCAAGCATTAGTAATGGTGATGATTTTAAATATGACCCAAGATGGTCATTTTAAAATCATAAAGATGTGCATATAAGCCAAAAAAATCATGCGTTATATGAAAATTCATATATATATGTTATGCGCTATAGTTAAAATGGTTATGCGCTATGTGCTATAGTTAACATGGGAAATAAAGGTTATATACATATAAACCAAAGCGCATATGATATAAGAAGAGGCGCATGCAAATGATATAAGGTAAACCAAAGCATATATATATGATATAAGGAGAAGCCATGTGCAAAGGGTATAAGGTAAAGCACATAAGGTAAGGTGTATAAAGGAGAAGGCCGCGTGCAAAGGTTGGCAAGACCGCGCACAAAGGTATATACGTGTGATTGCATAGATGGTAGTGGAGTATGCATATGAATCAAACGTTAATTGAATCAAATGATAATTGCATACAGTTCTAAATCATTGCATGAGGAGCACAATTATAACACACGACAGCAGCAATTGTGTTATATGCAGCCAAGGGTAAGAAATTAAATCACCCGACATCCACAAAACGACAAACTCGGCTAGCACACAAGTACGGGGTAAACACCATGGCGTGGTAACTATTTTCTATTGGGCTATGTGCGGTGCAGGAGTCATGCACATACATTCGATTTAAAACAATGATTCGGCCATCCTCATGACACAGCCGGGCGACTGGTCAACAGGACACCCATACCTCTCCAGCACCAATGAACAAAGTGCACAGTACACCATGAAACAGTCATAAACTGACCAACGGTTCTTGCACTGTTCAACCCCATTTCTCATTGCCGAATAGCTCAGAGTGATGGTGTTTGGAGCTGCAAGATAGTGAAAAGGAGATTGAAGTGGGTTTGAGACGATTTAAGAACGGAAATTGCCCAAATTAAATGCCAAGTGATCACTGAGTTCTCGAGATCCATTCAGGTAATGGTGTAGTTTGTTTAAGCTCGGCAACTGTGGGATGTAGGTGTAACACTGCCTGTAATTAATAGTTAATGCTTTTGCCTTGCCACTAGTCCGTTGAATGAGGCAATAGGGATTTGGAGCGTCGTTTTACACTCCTCAGTGCTCGTTGACAACCAGGTAACGCTAAAAACTTGCATTAACTCCAGCAATAACTCAGTTGACAGCAGTTAATGGATATGGTGATAAGATTTGATGCGTGAATCATGGCATAGAGCACCAGTTAATAGCGCAGAATTTAAGTTTAGACATGTTGCATGAACAACACGTTAGGAGTATAGGATCGCATGTGAAGTGTTGTGAACAAATCATAACAAAGTTCATAAAACAGGGGAGGTAGAGTCTATGTCACAACGCCGAAGATATGATATGTTTAATTGCGCGATGTTGGTCGATTAAGCATTGTTTTGATTGCGGATCCTTTGTTTTGCTGTGCGCTTTCAGTCTTTATACCATTGATATATTATATGCCTGTGGAAATGACCCGTATGGTGAACAAACGTAATAGATGTGTCTTTGTTATGAACATTTTTGTTACCACTGTGCGTCGTTGTTTTGACTAAACAATGGGTTAAAGTTTGTGTGGGCCGAAAGGGCTAAGTCATGTGTCAAGAAGCGCTGATTTCCAAAAAGGAGAAAAGGCCAAGCCATTTAAAATTTATTTTAAACGTGCTATTTGCATTATTGAACTTGTTTTGAGGCCGAAGCATTGTTGTTTTCAAGTTTTTTTGATACGCAGGCCGAGAGCATTTTGTAGATTTTCATATTTTTATGTTGAGGCCGAGAGCCATTTGAATGCGTTGCTTGTATGAACACAGTCGCAACACTGTTTGTTTTAATAGTTGTATATCCACAATGAACATTGGTTTGATTTTGGTGACAGTGTAGGGTAATGGGCATACATGGAACAGTATGAGAATAGTGCCTAAACAAATACATTAGAGAACTAAAGTTCCTTTATAAAAAATGGTTTTCATATGTATTTCGTTTACCAGAATAGAGTTTAGCATATTGACAGGGATATACAGGTGTTTGATTGCTTGAACAGGGATCTAAAAACAGTGTTGCTGCAAAGAGAGGGTAAACAGAGGCTAAAGAAATTAAAGTTAAATTGTTGTGAAGAAGCAGGTAAGCCTCTCTGCTTTCAGAATTTCATTTTGAAAAGAACAATAGTCATAAAAAATTTATTGTCGAGATGAAATTAGTAACAACAGAAGCATACATTCACTGGTTTTCAGAAACAATGTCAGCTCGAGTAGAGCCAAAATTTTAGATAGAGAGCTGGGGGAAGGAAACTATAGAAAAACTTTACCAAGCAGGGATGATAGGCTTTTTACAAAAATTTGATGGCCACTCTGAACAGATAACCAGGGACTTTATAAACAATTTCAGTCAGGACCAGACACGAGTAGGAGAAGTTATTATTCCTATGACTCAGAAATACCTTTCCAAAGCTTTAGATTTACCAATGATAGGGGAGAAATATTACAAAGGCCTGCACTTCAAGGAGAAAGCATGGAATTTATTTCTTGAGAAGAAACAGAAGGGGACTTTTGATAGAACAAAAGGGATACCAAGGGAATGGTTCAATGAACCATGGGTGAGTTGGTTTTGGTCATCCAGAAGTTTTTGACTTGTGATAGAGGATATAGCATTGCCCACTTGTATCATGTCAGGGTTCTACAGCATATTAAAGGGGAGGATAGGATTAAATTTCCATATTTCCTATATAGGAGCCTCTTGAGAATGATTGAAACAGTGAGATAGGAACATAGGCCTAAAACAAGACAGATTTACCACCAAGGATTGATCAAAATCCTAGTTTAGTATTAGGTGAGGTCACAGGGCATAGTATGGAGAGAGTTCATGTCCAAAAATTAGTTCATTGAATAGATTAATGAAGTACAGGATAAAATAGAACACAAAAACAGAGGCTTGATGAATTCACCCTTGTATCCCAGAACAAGAGCTAAAAACATGGCCATGCAGGAAAATGAAACATCTGTTATGTCTATCCCTAGAAGATTAGGAATAAAAGTCCCATTGACTTAGACAAGGAAGTAGAAACATATTCTCCAAGAAAACAAGAAGAAAATGACATTGCACAAGAAGTCCTTGAAAGGTATTCTTCATATGATGATGCAGCAGCAACATCATTAATGAAAACAACACAAGATTTTGAAAAAGAAATCAATTTGGGAAGAATCAGGGACTTAACTGATCAATTGGAAATTAGAAAAATCCTGGAAAAACAATTAACAGAGGAGAACAAAGAAAATAAGAAGGATAATTCTAAGTTGGTCAAAGCAAATGAAAAGTTAAAAGAAGAATTAGGGAGACTGAAACAGAAAAATGATCTACTTTCTAAGCAAGCATTTAAATGGCTAAAGGAAAAGAACATGTGGCAGGAAAAATATGAAAAACAGAAGGTAAAAGTAGCTTTGTTCAAGGAGAGGCATAACTCAGGTTTGGATTGTTTGGTCAGGGAAGCATCTACAGGTACAACATCTACTACAGAGAGAAGAGGATCAAAGAGGAGTAAGCAAGCATGGGGACATGCTTGATGATAAGCAAGGGAGAGATGTTGGGCCTTAGTTTTGGTCTTATTTTTTCTCTAAGAAACTTACTAATCCATCTATTTATCATCCATTTTCACTTCATTCATCCCATTTTGATGTATATTTGATATCCATTCAGGTATTTAATTTTAATTTTTCAATTTCTAAAGTTTTTATGAAAATTTGATTTTAAGTGCAAATTTGGCAGATTCGGAAATTCCCGTAATAGCTCTATGGTTGATGTGGTTGCAGGACACTTGGGCACGAATTGAATGCATGGATGGATATCTTGGGAACTATGACTAAGCCAGCTATGCTTAGTTCGAACAGAACAAGCTTTATTAGGCCCATTTGGTGCTAGTCAATCATGACTAGTCATTTAGAAATCCCATAGAAATAGGGCAGTTTTGAGATTCTATGGGATTGGTCATATTTCTTGGGATGGGAGTAGTGAATTAGACTTAGATAGATGGATTAGAGTAGATGGTTTTGTTAGAGTGAATATAGATCAGTTTTTTTCATGAGACTTCTTATTTAAGAGCCACAACTTTGATGGCTTATGTATTGACTTATTATACTTTTATGCTGTGACACTTTTGGATTGAGGAGTTAATTTGAAGACTTGTGCTATTATTATTTTTCTGCTCAATGCTATGGATGTGTGACTAATTTGAGCTTCTGATATCACTTCTCAAGTGTGCAAGGCAAGGGTGGAGGGCCCCCACTTCAAGCTAAGTACACTTCTTTGCTAACTAGTTTTATTTCTTGTAATCTGTTTCTTGTAGAATTGGTTTTTCAAAGCTTTACTTCAAATTGCTTGATGGTTCATGCATGGTGATTGATTTCATTAGTTCTTAGCTTATTCATCACTTTATTAAGTTGGAGAAAAACAAGTGTTCAAGTTGAGCATCCCTTCTACTAAAATGATAAATTAAAAATAGTTTCCTTTGTTTGCATGCGAGTAGTTTCTTATTGTGATTTTGGTATTGAGATGAATGAATTATGATGAAATACCTTATGTGTCTCTTAAGTTAAGAGCTTATTTCATTAAAAATTTATCCATCTTAAGTTCTTGGTTTTAATCTCTGATTCATTAAGTGGTAGTTGAGGCAAAGGTGGACTTCTTGAGTCAAGAACCATTTCAATATTTTTCCTCTGCTTTAAACTAATTGAATTAGAGTTGTAGGATGTGTTTCTTTAAGCTTTTGAATAACTTATCTTTCAAGGTTTGATTACATCTGATCTTCACATATAGTGAACTTGTCTCAAAGCATAAACAACCCAGATTGATAAGAAATAATTGTGTTAATTTCGGTAAACAAATTAGCAAAGGAAGCTCCTAAAAGGTCCTGGGACCCCAATCACATAGTGCTGAAGTCGACGAGGGATGTCATCTATGCTAGTCTCGGGAATTTCCCCTGTCAAGAACTCTAGATGGCTCTCCAACTCGACCAAAGTCTCTGTTGATTCATCCTGTGGGGCTGGAGCCGGTGCAACTGGTTGTTTCCTCTCGTAAGGCCGAAGAGCGGCTAGTCATCGTGGGCCCACATCTGCATTTGAAACTTTTACTATCAGTTTTGGGACGATATAAAAACAAAAAAAACAAAATTAAACTAGGAAAATGTTGAAAATGATTTTACCTACATCATCCCATTTCTCTCCTGGCGGAAGAGCCATGTTTGGGTGCCCACGCAAATCAACCCCAGCATAAGGAAAGTCCTGGATAGAAAAAGCTTGGGTCTCCAACCATTGGAAATACTCAAGTTTGAACCGAATGACCTCGGTCCTCTCATTAGGATGACGGGCCATAACTGCAACCCATCACAT
>APFE030610041.1:0-11038 GCA_000404065.3 Pinus taeda
AATCAATATAAATGGTTTTATTCTTAATACATTATTTTAGTTGTAATATTTATTTTTTTTCAAGGAAACAAATGAGTCTCTCTTTTAACTCTAGGGTTAGATTGTGGTTACTGGTACTATACCAATTTAGAAGTCTATTCACTTAAAAGTTCACAAGGTTATATTCACTTGAAAATTCACAATATTATATTCTAAGTTCACTAAACCCTGAAGCCAATATAACAATATTTATAAGCATGCAGCCATAATATTTATCAAAGCATTATAATTTATTATGTCATTAATAGTGATTTCAACTCGGAAAAAAAGATAACAACTATTTAGCCTAACCATAATTCCAATTGAAAATATATCTATTTATTAATATAAATGCATTTTTAAAAATAGTATTTCATTTATAATAGATTTCATTTATTGATTTGTTACTTTAATAATGAAAAATATAAATTTTTTTTTATAATATTTTTTAAAAGTAATTTAATTTATAAAAATTTGATAATGAATTTTAATTGAAATCAAATTTCGTGAAACTATTTTTTGGGTGTTTTTATTTTGCTTATTATGTTGATTAAATAGATATAAATACCATGGTAGGTAAAAGTTGCCCTGGTTTTTTAATGAAAAAAAGTTATGATTTTATTTATAATTATTTTTTATTTTAAAATTAAATTAATTTAGTTTATGAATATATATATAATATTATATATATTAAAATTAAATAATTTTTATTTATTAATGTTAATGGTTGGGGTGAATTTATATAGCTTATTAAAATATTTAATGGTAAGTATGTGGGTCGAAAGCGAAAAAAATTAGTTTAATTTAGTGTTTTTAAATGTTCAATCGACCTATTTCAAGGTTTAAATATTGTTTGATTGAGCTATAAAACAAACCCTCAATCGACCGTTTATGTAACCCATGGTTACTTAAGCACTCAATCAAGCTCTTTTCAATCCTACCAAAATAAATGGGTGTGGATTTAAAAAAAAAGTGCTCAATCAAGCTTATATGCTTGGTCAAGCAAATGGCTCAATCAAGCTCTTAAAACTACTTGTCGTGATTTGTGTAGTAATTTTTGACACAAACCACGTCAAAATTGCTCAATCGAAGGAATAATGCTCGTCTAAGGAGCGCAAATCTCGATCTAGAAGTTGGAAATTGCCACCCTCCCAACAATGCACACACCATAAGGATTGTTGCAAGATGTCTGATGGTTAAGTTAGGGTTTTTCCCCCTTGAAGGCTTCTCCATGTTTCTCCTAAAATGAATGTTACATTGTTATTTTTTCACTTACTTTGAAATTTAAAATGAATATATAAATCTTTTAAGTTATTTATTGATAGATAAATTGATTTTAAATGAAAACCACCATAGTTAGTTTAATGCAACTCCTTATATTTTCCAAAATATATTTTTATACTAATGAAGTCATGCTAATGGTTCATGTCTTGGAACAAAATCCTAAACTTGATAGATTAAACAATATTTCCCATTTGTTGAAAGGGCTTGAAAACATTTACAAATACACTTTTTGAGGCTACTATTCTATTGAAAGTGTAATTGGGCCTTCCAAAACCTTGATAACACATTCCTATGAATCTCTTGATATGTGGGAAAGTAATAATACATTCCTATGAATTTAGTAATATTATGCTCAAATTGTCTTTAACTCTACTGCAAAATTCTTGATAAACGCTTTCAAATTTATATGACCTACAATCATTGTTGTTACACTTGATATCTAGTTGTTTCTTGCTTAAGCTAATTATTGTTGTACTTGAATTGGTCATTACCTTACTTGATTAACATCAAACCTTACACAAATCATAGGTGACTATCTAGCAACTTATCTACAATTTCATATGCATAGATTGATTGTTGTAAGTTTTGAACTGGTTAGTGAAAACGTTAAGCTAGAATTTGAACAATATATTTTGACATGTTTAATGGTTGGAACCAAAAGGTGAAATACTTGAGTTAAACTTCTAGCATGTGCACCTTGAACTAGTTGTCAAGCAATCTAGGCTTGCTACCTAAACTCTAGATTCTAGGAAATTTGGGATAATTACTACACTTTATGCAAAATTAGAGTTGCATTTTAACACTTGGTAACACCATTGTGGTTCTTCCAAATAAATTGTAACATTTCAATTCACAACAGCAACCAAAAACACTAAAACCAATAAATCATGGTAAACTTTTCTTGAGGAAAATAGTTTTCCAATTGATAGAAGCTAGTAGGTATCATTGGCATAAGGAACCTACCCTGGGCCCATGCACACTCATTAAAATCAATAACCCTTGGTAACATATATCCTAGGAGAGTATCTTTCCATATAATAAAAGTTGGGAGGTACTACTAGTTAACTAATATATATTCAGAAGTCTAATAATATTGAATAGTCTTTTTTTGTTTGTTTGACCAAAAAGATTGAACAAGGAATATCATTGTTTACATAGGACTTCATAAAAATGTGTTCATCAATTAAGTTGTTCCATGGACTCTAATAATATTATATAGTTTTAATAATAATTATTTATTTTTATTTGAAGAAAATTTATTTTAATTAGAAAATACATAACAAGTGGATTCACCTCAATATTATTATAATTTAACAATTGCCAATTTTTTTAATTAATAATTTTTTAAAACCATTTTAAAAATATAACTAGAAATATCTGCGAAGTAAGATAGATTACAACCAATGGAATAGAAAATAATATGAAGTTATCCCTATATGGGTTTGTTTTAAATTATAATGGAGTGTTAATTTTAATAATTTAAAATTTTTTAATTTTTTAAGATTGATTAATTGAATATAAATTTTTATGGATACATAGTTTTTTTTGTTTTAGTTTTGTTTTTTTTTTTTTGTTTTTTTTTTTGTTTTTGTTTGTTTTTTTGTTTTTTTGTTTTTGGTTTTTTTTGTTTTTTGTTTTTTTGTTTTTTTTGTTTTTTTTTTTTTTGTTTTTTTTTTTTTTTTTTTTTTTTTAAAAAAACTTATTTATTAATAAGTTTGAAAAATGTTAACAATCAAACCATTATATAGGTGGTGAAAAGATGTAAAAGGTTTTTTCTAAAAAATAATCTTAATTACAATGATAAAACCTGGTTGTTTTGATTTAAAAACAAAGAAGCACTACTTCAACATGTTTATATAATGTAAAAGGTTACAATCTATCTATTTAGTTAATCGAAGGTTAGATATTAAAAACATGTCAATATTGATGAATATTACATCTATTTGTATGACAAAACACCATCAATATGTCAATGATGAAGAATATTACATTCATTTATATGTCAAGGTAGTATAATTAAAAATAACAATGTGTTACGCACCATTAGAGACAAATTTCCAACTATAAGTAGTCAATTCATATATGTAAAAGGTAGGTGGAAAACATGGTTGCCAAAAAAGTATAATTAACACAAAAAACAATCAAATGAATAAAATTTGAATCTAGAACAAACTTTACATTCATTTAAAAAATACTACATTCATTTCTATAACAAGATCATATCAATTTATCAATAATGAAAAATATTACATTCATTTATATGATAATGTAGAATCCACAATCTTGATATCGACATGTGTTGATGATGAAAACTATTACATTTTATGGGTACATACAGTCCATTCCATCAATCTAAATTCACTAGAATGGAGTTTCTTAAAGGAAATTAACATCCTGCAAGTAATGGAAGGGAGTGACATGTAAGTGAGAGGCATTAAAAGGTTTAATATAATGTTAAAATAGTATATTTATTTATTATAAGGAACCAATCTTATAATTTTGATCCCTCTTTCTTGATTCGAGATTTATTTTTTTCAATATCCTTTGTGGCCTTTTTTTCAGCCATAAATATATCTATCCTTTTGAAAACCCCCTTCCATAACCCCTTTTCATAATCAAACCATATCCATCATTTTAGAAACCATTCCAGTTACAATCTTAAAACTTTATAATCATAAACATATCCATTTTTTTCCACTTCCATTTTAAAAAAATTCTTTAAATAAAAACTAATTTTATTAATCCATCATAAATACCATGTGTTTCAAATAAATGAACATCATAGAAACCTTGTTTTTCAAATATATTGAAAATGTAAAATGCAAAGAAATCCGAATAACATTTACTCTTGATACCTCTCTTGATTTTATGGTAAAGTTTAACATTGATTACTTATAAAAATACTTTTATTACTTAATTTATCCTACAAATCCTTTCCTCTTATGTATGATAAAAAATCATTTTCATCCTCATATATGTATTAATAAAATCATAATTAAAAACATACTTTCATAATTTCCTTTGAAAATTCAAAACATTATAAATTATAGAAAAAAAAAATATTAATGTTAATTGTCACTTAAATAAATATTTTAATCCATCTCCCCAATGGGGTGTGCAATGTGACAAGCACGTGGGAGGTAGAAGGTAATGAAGTATGTCCCACGGTTCATGTGACTCTAACTAGGTGACATGACGCGTGTAGCTAGCAAGGGATATGGGCAACCCAAGTGGCGCAGATGGAGCTGAAGCATCAAGAAGGTGGTTGAGTTTTATATAAAATGTGATTTATTAGTTTTGTGTTGCAATTGGATGTTGAGTATGGAGTGAGGTTTAAAGGGTCTACGAAAATTGAGTGTGCACAAGACTTTCACTTGTGCATGCCCGCTGGTATGGGCACAATTAGGTTGGGAGGAACTGGTGAGGGAAATATTGTGGCTCTTGTGTGCTTGGTACCTGGTCTCAGTGAAAGTTAGAATAGTGTGGGATTTAGGGTGTGGGGGTTATGACTTTGTCTAAGGGGGTGTCACTGTAGAATTATGTTTTATTCGAGAAGTAGTTGGGGTTTGGGTGTTAGCATTTTGGTTTTTTGTTTCCATTTATCCTTTTTTTTGTCGATGGTCTTTAGCTTGTCTAAATTATAGGTTCCCCTCGACCAACCTCCTTTGTGAAGTCGGTGTCACTCTAAAGCAACAAGGTTGGAGACCTGGGTGGTTTCTGGGCTTGGTGCGTTCATTGGAAGGCTTCCTCTCAATGGGTTGCGGTGTCGAGACCAAGAAGTGGTGGGTGCAACCTGTCTGTTTATTGTGTGGTTGTTGGGCGGGTGTGGGTCCTCTCCTTGGTCGACCTAAAGGGAAGAGTGGGCCATTTATCGCAAACTTGGCACAGACTATCGCCATTCTGCAATAGAGAGGGAGGCTAGGCGAGGAGTTGGTCGTTGTGGTCAGCCTGGGGACCAAGATGAGCGAGAGGAGGAGCGTGCAGAGAAGGATGTAGTACTAGAGGAGGAGGTCGCCCATGACCGTGCACCGCCACCAGGGAACATGGTGCAACAAATGATAATGCTAACCTTTATTGCAGACCAGTTCTGCGATATACATGCTAGTCTGTACATTCTCCATGAGCAGAGGTATGATGATAGAAATGAGATTATAGCTTACATAAATGATTTGCAATTCTCACAAGGAGAAACTATGGAACACCTTGCTTCAATTCGTTGCAATCATTGAAGTTTTGATGAAACACTGGTTGAAATTGAAGTGAGGTTGGATCGTATTGATTATCATGTGCATGAGGGGTGAGGTCCTCTTATTGTCCCTGCAAATGATCAAGCACCAACCCTCCAATTAAATATAGTTGTTTTTTTTTTCTTTTTTTTCTTCTTGGGTGATATGGCTAGTATGTTTATGGGAATTACGTAAAAATTGGCTTTATGTTTTCAGATTTTTCTCTGCTCTCCTTACCAACAAATATGGTCAGAGTGAGGTTGGGAGAGGAGAGAAATATTGGCATAGACGTAGTCAATTTTTGAGAAACTAATATAAGAATTTGAGTAACAAATAAAATATATTAATACATCAATAAACAACCATTCAACTTGTAAATATTTTCATATTATAAATCTATTAAATTATTATTGAAATTTATATATTTTTTAATTATTAAATTCTTAGATTTTATTAGATATCTTTTTATAATTTAAAGGTTATAACAAATGAGAAAGTAATTGATATCCATCCAAATTTAGAAATTTTAAATATTTTTTAAAATATAATTTAATATTAAAAAATTTTTAAGAATGGAGCTCTTCAAAGTAAAAATTATATTCATTTTCACAAGCAAAATTTCTTTATTTAGAGATTTGTAATTTGTTAACAATAGGACCTTAAGAATTAGATTAACCATAAAAAATCTCTATCTTACAATGACCAATATGTCATGTATAAGTGTTTAGGTTATTGAATAGCAAAAATGTAGAACAAATTTTGATATTCAAGGCTACAAATAATCATATAGACAATGGTAATTCAAAAGTGTTGTGATAGCATGTGTGTAATTAAGTAGACAAAGTTGCATTTACTCAAACAATATGATATGAGGAAGATCATCATATACTTTCTCAAATGGGATGAGTGGATAAGATCATCAAATTAATGAAAACATAATGAATATAAGAAAATATTTGTGGCTCCATACTGAGTGTCCAAATGATATTTATAATAAGTGTCTTGAAAAATAATGTTTAGTAAATTATCCATTAAATAAAAACTAAATTTTTCTTTTATGTTAAATATGACTATGTTAGAAAAAAAAATTATATAAATTTTAATGATATATTATAATTTAAGTGTTTAGAATTGTCATTTGAACTATGTATTATAATAATTTATAATATGTGGAACCCATATATTTATGTAAAAGGTTAATTAAAATACAATAAATTTTTTTTAAATAATTTTTTTTTAAACTTAATTTTATAATTTCTCTAATAATGGAAAATTCAAAATTGTTTAATTATTTATATAAATTTATGTATTTAAATCAAATTATTTTCCAAGAAAATGTACCAATAAATATTAAAAAAATAAAATAATAAAAAAAAATAAAAAAAAAAATCTTTATTCATTTTAAATTAAATAATGTATGGAATGAATGAATAAATAAAATAAATAAAAAATATATATATATATATATTATATTATATTAATATATATATATATTATATATATATATATATATATATATATAATTTTTTATTATATATGTAACTCCTCTCCATTTATTTTTTATCTCGTAATAGCAAGTATTCTCTTAATTCTATTTTTTTCTTGTGAAATTAACCTACTTTTAAAAAAGTCTTATTGTCCATTATTCCTTTTACCACTTTTGCCAAAAAGTGTTCATGTTTGTTAGCCATTGTCCTCTCTTCCAGGGTGTCTTCACTGGAAAGCAACTCCTCAGGGCACATTCTCGTAAAGTGACCATACATATGGAGCACGTAAAATAAACTTTGACATATTCCATCAACTAATAAATCCAAAATCCATGCAATATTATTACCTATCATAGCTAAAACCCTATTTTTCCCAACCATAGAGAAAAAGGACAATGCATGATGAATAACATGAGAAAAGTAGTTTATCTATAATGTGCATGTGTGTTTTGAACAAATAAAAACATGCAAAATTTAGTTATAGCTAGAAATGACAATCACTCATATGTGTTTTTGAGATGACATTGACAATTTGGTGTAAAGGTCCAAAATTTTAACTATCCTAATGCATGTAAAACCTAAGATGGTAATGAGGTAATTAGTGCTAATAGTGGTGAGGAAGTTAATGACAATAAATATGGTTTCATGGGACCATTGGAGGCATGCCTTACTAAGAAAATACTTATTATTTATTTTCCCTTCGATAACAAATCAATATGTAGTGTGTTGTAGAAACATTATCTTCATGTATTTGCCCCTACCATGTCATATGTCAAAGTCAAATGTTATAAGAACTTAAAGTCTATTGAAGTACTTGGTCGGCATGAAATTGTGTTGATTTTGCAATATGTTTATTTCAATTCTTTAGATGTATTTACATATTTATGCTCTATGAATAAAATGCATTATTTAGAAATGAGAAAAAGTGTCAAGCTAGATTTGATCACTTCTTTTGATTGTGTTTACATGTAACTCGATACTTTGATTGATAAATTATTAAAAAATGGACTCTAAAGTTTGGGAAGACTAGATGATTCTACTTGAGTTTAGAAATTATTTTCATTTCAACATTCTTTAGTCATTTTAAAATTTCTATTTATATGTTATTTTTTTTCCTGGATTAATTTATAGGTATTAGTTTTTTTTCAATTCTAAAAGTCTATGATGGAAGATTATATGGCTTATATGGCTCTTACATACTTAAAGTAAAATTCTATTGCTTTTATTCCTCTATACTAGTCATGTCTTCTATTCCTTAACTATATGTTTGTATACATATCCCTATACTAGTGTTAATTTTAAATCATGATGGCCTAGCAAACCTACCTCACCAACTCAACTTAGTTTGAAGCATCAATTCTTTATCATATCCCTTCATCAACTTAACATTCTATTTTCTCAAACATTCCATTTCTAATGTTTCTATGTTATAGTTAAAGTTAGATCTTTATGTACAAAGTAATTAACCTTGCCCATTAAATGTAATTTTAGTTGTTAGCACTTTCATATATGGTTTCACTCAACCTAACATTCTATGTTTTCATTTCAATCTATAAATTTTCTATATTATACTTGGTATTAGATTGAAAAAACCTGACATTCCTTATGTATTACATGATTATCTATTTTTTTATATGATTTGTGTTGAAAAGTGTGCAACAAGAAATGCTAAATTTAGAATGTGCTAAAAATAGACTTGCTAAAAATAACATGTCTAAAAATAGCTGTTTGGCCAGTGAGGTCATTGGCCACATTGGTTGAGAGATGAAACTGCTAAAAATAGAAAGTTCTAAAAATAACATTTATGGGTCCCTTCCTATTTATAGCAGTCCTTGGTCTAACTATAGGAAGTAAACACAAATTTGGTCTTACCAGCAGTTTAAAATATTAATTAATTAATCTCCATGAGTTAATTAGTTATGGAAAATTAAACTTGAAGTCTTTGTGAGATCATGCAATTAGTTTATCTATTAATTCATGAATTTATCCATCAGTTAAAGAGATAAGGATGAGTTGTAATTAGTTGGCTCAGTTAACTGAGTCAAGTCTAGTTATATTAATTTAACAAGTTGTTAAATTAATGAGATTCAGTTTGTTAATGCTTGCATGCATGTAACAACTAATATTTTCACATAACTGAATAGTATAGCTTAAATAACTCATGCATGTCAGTTCAGATAGAGACCCAGTTGAGATCAAAGAAGGGATAATGTACTATCAGTTGGATGAATATTTTTCCTATAAAGGAAGCTCATCCATGATGAGGATTTTATTCCTTCCCCAGGTTGGGTGCAGTTATTTCAGAGGTCAGTGTTGTGTGTGAGGTGAGAATCACACAGGTTGCAGCTGGAGAACCCAGGAAAAACTATGCATAGAAATAGGAGGCTTGGAAGGCAGAGGAGAAGGTTTGTGAGAAGCCTTTGACTATCTATGAGTAGCAGAGGGGTTGTACTGAGAGCTGGATAGCTTCCAAGCTAAGGCTTTGTGTAATCTGGACTATATTTCCACTTGTATGATAATACAGAGATAGGGTTTTAGGCAGCTGCTTTCCCCGGGTAAATTCTTTTATGTTATGTGCGATTGATTCATTCTTATTAGTTATATGTGTTCTTATTGATGATGCTCATGGTTGATTAAACTTCCGTTAAATTTTTTGTAGAAGTAGGTCAAGTGTTTTGCTTTAGTACATTGCATTACCAGGTTGATCTACAGGTGGGAAATTTCTACATGGTATCAGAGCTAGCTGATTTGAAGAAAAAGTTCTACATGGTATCAAAGCTAGCTGATTTGTAGGAAAAATTCTACAAAATTCTACATGGTATCAGAGCACAGGTGATCAAGCAAGAACAATATATTGAGAGGAGATTTCAAAGTTTTGAGTTTGGGCAAGAGTTTTTCAGAGTAGAATCTGAAAAAATTCTGTCAAAATTTTTAAGAAATAATAGCAGATTTGATTCCTTGCGGAAAAATACCACAAATCGAAAGAAAAAATCGACTGAATCCGGAGTTTCAGAGGAGGAGATATCGCTGATTTTAAAATCAGACTCATTTTCTAAAAAAACCATTGTGAACGGCGGGAAAAGTGGAAATAGATTGGTTGTGCTAGCCAGAACCTGTTATGCCACCTTGAGGTTAACAAGATGCATGCAAAGCCTTGAGGGAGCAAGGCAAAGGTTAGAAGACTTGGTGGTTGAGAGGGAGGGGTATATTACCTCTCAACATGCAGATCCAGAAGAAGTCTCAGACAATTGTGGAGGAGCCACGATTGGTGCAGAATCTTCAGAAGGTTGTGGAGCAGCCACAACAGGGGAAGCTGAGTGGAGATCAAGTAGAGACATCTACTCACGCAGAGACCTCCAATAGGGGGAAACTTCGGGCCAGGTGGGCTGAGGGATCACATGTAGCCATACCTCTAGGTAGGAGGTGGGGCGATATGGACTGATCGTCCCAAGCAGGAGGGGCAGGATCCTTGAGGTACACAACCTCTTGGATGAGACCTTGCTACAGGAGCCCTGATGTGGAGTAGTAGGAACTAACTGATTGGGTAGAGACAGATGCAGATAGAGCCGCAGAGAGAGCGACAGTGCAGGGAATCCTAGGACAGCGCATAGTTAGCAGGTTGCAACAATGCGAGAGGCACAAGTGTTTTGCACAGTGCTAGGTGGCACAGAGAGGTGTGCAAGGGTGTGAGATGCATGGAGATGTTGCAGTAGCATAGATGTCAGAGAGGGAGCACTTGTCAGCAGCAAGTAGAGCTTCAGCATCAGAGTATGTTCCTAGCCCAACAGAGTGGTCAGTTGGGAGTGTTTTTGTTCCAAGTGTTGTCGGAGCAAGTGGATCGGGTAGATGTGTTGCATGCAGAACATTCTAGAGTTATAGGATCGGGTTCGAGAGAAAACCTTCCTTATTGAGAGGGAGTGTTGAAAAGTGTGCAAAAAGAAATGCTAAATTTAGAATGTGCTAAAAATAGACCTGCTAAAAATAGCATGTCTAAAAATAACAGTTTGGCCAGTGAGGTCATTG
>APFE030610055.1:0-16908 GCA_000404065.3 Pinus taeda
ACAAGCAACCTCTCAAACCAAGAATCCACAAAACAGGGTGGATGTCAAGATAATGGTTGACTAACGCTTCTCAGAAGAGGAAGCAGAGCGTAAATAGAAGGACTAACAGTCTGTCCAAGTAAAGCAGGACTAACACTCTGTCCAAGAGCCTGGGGAGCATTATAGCTCACTGGATTGCACAATTGGGGTGCGTTACAAAGACAAGAGGTTGTAAACAAGGTCAATCAAGGTTTGATAAAAGGCTATGCACAATAGAGGACAAAGGAGCTTGGGAAACATCCTGAGTGGTCAGAATGGGTACAAAGAAGAACAGGAGGGCCTGGAAAGAAAGAGAGGTCCAGGAACTAAAAGATCAAAACCAGGAAATAAGTATTAGTCCCCAGTTGAGTTGCCATTTCTGCTATAGTGATTAATGCATGGGTGGTTGTGGATGAAATACCCTCTTGGGTCTTCTCAGGACCCAAGGCAGATTAGTTGCAACTGTCACAAAGAAACACACATATATTCATATTAATTCATGATTGACAAAGCCAAAGGAGAAAGATTACCTCAACCTTTGGTGTAGTCTTGCTGGAGAACTCAGTGTAGCAAACCGGAACACCTCTCCACTAGCTCCTAGATCAGAACTTGCACATAAACAAGACAAAGTGTAATCTCTACAACATATAAACCTTGATAGTCAAAACATCAATATATAAGAGAATATAAGCTAGCATGCATCTAAGCTACTTATTAATCGCGAAATCGAACCAAAATGTAAAGAAATACAATATCGACACCGTCAAGTAGACAACACAGAAACAGATGTGTATTATTAGATCAAAGAAGAATGATTACAACCATCTTGGCTAAATCAAGCCTCCTCTAATCCTTCAGCTCCAGTCTCTCTCTCTCTCTCTCAACTTCTTGGTAGCATAACAATACTTAAGCTCTTGCAAACTTACGACAACCATTCGACCTCTGTTACAATGACCGAGCTCCCAATTTATAGATGGAGAGAGACTCATCCTTGCCAATTCTTTCATGAGTTCCAATGAGGCAAAATCTTGGATGTTGCCTCGCTTTATTGCTCTTTCCCTTCCCATGAGACTATGTTAGGAATAACAATGTCCTTAGTTAGGCCTGAGAAAAATGTTTCCTGCTTTTTGAGCTGACATGTGAGTGAAAAGCGGAGTGTCAGTCAGTGAACTCGCGCTTTGACTTCCGGAATCTCATAAATATCTAGTAACACTACCCTTTAGGCAAAACAGAGTGTTAAACCTAGGGTTAAAGCTTTTGGCTGAGAGCTGGAAAGTGTTATAACTCTCCCTGTCTATTTCTGGCGTGTGTTACCCTGGCAAATAGGCCTGTAACTTAGGTCTTTCTTCCAACCAATGTGTATTTCTCCTCTGAGCTAATGAGGAGGTAATTTTATTGTATAACATTGAAAGAGCCTGTTACAGTAAAATTTTGCAAGCCTAGTGCAAATCCTCACTTGGAAGATCCAGAGCTCGTGGAAACAAGAGATTGGACACCACTGTCACCTCAACAACCTTCCTCTAGCTATATAGTGGTATATTGCACCACAAGAAATAATTTTGTGTATGTGGATCACCTAGAGTATATTCAACAACGAAGGTTTAAACGATGTGTCATGGTTCCGTAGAAACGTGTCTAGAATCAAAATGTAATTCATCAAACCTTATATAAACATAAAAGTGAAGAAACTCACTGGTTTAATTTTTATTTTTGATGATTATAATTTTCTATATATTATTTTATCTATATATTTTTCTATTCTAAGGGATTTTGAATAATAAAAATTAAGGACAATTGCAATTTTTTTTTTAAAAAGATGGTTGTTTGGTGAAATAAGGAGTGTGCCTTATTTCCACTAGGGCTATGGGGACAAATCGATGCCCCTCTTAGGTTAGTCGATCAATAATCATGGATTATGGCTGAGTGGAACCCCAAAAGTTCAATGAGCTCGTGCCTAATCAAGAACAACTTTTGAAAGCAAGCCCTACTAGAAAGGATTATACTTAGGGAAAATCCTTCAACAAATAGCTCAACTATGGTGCAAAATAAACCGAAGCCCTTGGTGAGGAGCACTAGGGAATTGCCCAACAAGAAGAAACAAACTCTACCATACACCAACAAGAGAGACATGCAAGTTAAACCCTAGACATCCCTAAACAAGTGACAAAGTTTCCTTTCAAATGGATTAATCTAGTTAGTTCTTGTAGTATTCTTTAGTTATCCACAAATTGCCTTAAGAAATATGTGAAATCAACAAAGAAAGATAATTCATGATGAACACCAAATATTTCATGAAAATGATTCACATTATGGAAAAGCGATCTCAAAAATTAACAACAATCTGCAAAGGAGGGAGATTTCTCTATTTATAGATTGGGATCTCAACATCTTTCCTCCTTTAGCTTGAAAAAACAAGCGACTTTTCATCCACAATATGCTTCACAATTAACTCAAACTACAAGTTATTTCATTACATTACTTAACATTGCTTAGGATTTTCCTCCTCTTCATCTTGCTCATAAGGACTATCCTCTTGAGGCTCCTCAAAAGATTGATCCCAAGGTGACCCTCCTTGCCCTACCAGGTTGGTTTGAGCAAGAGTTTTTGGAACATTCTGTTGCACGTTACGGTCTCCTTCGATGGTCTTCCTAGGGAAGGATTTGTTCTTAAATTGGTTCTTAGGTGGAAAATTAGACCTATACCCTTACTTTCTTTCTAATGCGGTCATTCTATTCATAAGAATCTTTTGACCTTATGTGATTTCAGTGGTAAACTTTTCTATCTTTTGGGCAAAAGCTTGAATGATAGGGTCAATTTGAGAGCTTGGCTTTGCCTTAGGTTCAATTCTAATTGTGTGGTAATTGAACATGTTAATTGGTGCAACATTCACATTTTGTTCAACTTCGACCACTATCTTCTTGGCGTCGGCTAGGGTATTGGGGTTTTTGTCCTTGAGGACATAAGTTAAATGTCCTCGACAAGCCTTGTTATACCTATCAAGGATGATAGTTTCAGAGGGTTTAAACCTATTATGAATTTCCCTAAGAAGGCTATCAAACCTTTGAGTGAACTCTTTGACATTCTCTTTGTTTTTTTTTTGCTATAGATGAGAATCTATCAAGGGCCATGCTTCCATCTAGCTCTATTGGCAACCTTTTTTCGAATGTATCGTGGATTGTATCCCAATCAGTGATGCTTCCTTGGGGTAGGCTAATATTTGAGTCCCTAGCATCAGTATCAAGTGAGAGGGCAAAGAGCATCATGATAATATCCTCATGCTCAATATGCCTAGAACCCACTGCGCAATAGAAATTGTGAACATGTCTCTCAGTGGTGGTGACATTGGTGCCATTGAACATGGGTATCCACTCATGATATTTATCAGACAAAGGATGAGGGACATCAGGGTGGTTACTGAAGTCTAAAGGCCTAAAGGCAATGACATTCCAAGGTCTATCCATGGATATAGTAGGATTGGGGTTAGTGCCAAAGAGTTGTCTAGCTATAGGGGTAGTTGGCTTGATAGGGGAAGTGCCAATGTTAACGACTCTTGTAGTAGTGTTCCTTGTCCTTAGAGCTATGATTCTTTGAGGAGGACCTTTCGGGGATTTAGAATGGGTTGGTTTAGGAGCCGCCAAAAGAGGATCTATCTTCTCGTTAGATATTTTCCCTCTACGAATGAAAGAAGCTAAATGCTTCAAGCTATGGGAATGTAGACTTGCTTCCTCTCTGGCAATGACGCCAAAAATGTTACCGCAAAATCTAGCAGGCCTTGTAGAGGGGTATTGTGCAAGGCAAACTATAATAACCCCAGTCATCTTGCAAGTAGGTAGAAGTTGTGTTGATGGTCTTAGTCATGGTACATTCAGTCGATCACCTTGCATTTGGTAGAATCATTGTAATTATTTGGTTGTCATTGTATACATATGGAAGAGTTAATATACGTGCCTATCCATATATGTATGTATGAACATGCTTAAACGCTTAGTTATTAATTGGAAACAAGGTAAATACATATAAGTCATGTACATGGTTTTTGTAAACCCTATATGGCTATATCAAGAAAATGTATGTATTTGGTTACTTTATACTTCACAAGTGACTAATGTGAACAATGAATGTAGTTGGTTATTTTAGATTATATATAGCCAAGGTAAACTTCAAGAAAATAACTACACTTGGCCTTTGAAGACTCCATTTTCCCTCAAGTTTTTTTTCGTGGTTTTTGTTTTTGATGCGAGACAGTTGGGGCTAACTAGGGAGGGAACCCTAACTAATAAATAAAGGGGATTCAAATGGAGAAAAAAAGGAGAGAGGGGAGTGAGGAGAGGAGTAGAAAAAAAAAACGGTGGAGGAAGAGAAGGTATAGGAGGAGAACTGGTGCCAGGAGCGCAGGAGGAAAAAGATGCATTAGCGGGGTTAGGCGTATTGTGACACCAAGCAAAAAAGGGTGAGCCAACTTCTCTGTGAGGGCCTAGTGCAAAAGGTTGGAGGCATACTCAAAATCTGAAGCCATCTCATTGCAGGAGAAAGGGCGAGTTTCTTCCCTAGATTTTGATGGTTGAATCTCTTGGAACTATGATTGAGTTTTTAATGAAGAAAAAGTGACGAGTTCAAGGAGTTTAGTAGCACAAGTTTATTGATTCCAAGCTTAAGGTTATTTCTGGTGGTGGCTCGATTTATATAGCAAACTAAGGGCCGAAATTTTGTGTTGAAGTGTCTGCTTACATCTGGTGTTTAGCCATGTATGCTAGTGGCCCGATTTGCTTGTAGGAAGGCAATTTGAATCTCCAATCAAGGCTAATCTTCATATTCCATTGTCGGTCGAAGTATTTTCACCTCCCTGGGTTGCATAATGGTTGATGGACAGGATATACACTTTGCTAGAACCTCACCTCTCTCAATTTAGAGTTGGTTTTTGCTGCTGGACGTTACAGAGGCTTGTAACAAGGCATTTCTCTTATGAGTCTCTGGGAATACAGTGGAGCTGCTATCTAATACCAGGTGCCATCTTTCCTCTCTGTTCTTTTATATTCAAGTTTTATATGAGTAGGAACTATAATATGGGTGACATCTCCAAATACCAATATGTATGATTTTTCTAGGTCTAAAATAGAATTCATTTATATTTCACATGAATATATGGAAGCATTGAGCATAAAATTTGAAACCCTGAGAGCTTATTTCGATGGTTAGGGTTCACGATGTTCATTATGAAGTCAAACCTCTGAAAAAAATGGGGTACCTACAACATTGTACAATCAAACTGTTCGACATAACCTGCCACTGAGAAAATTAACAATAAAACTCAGGACAATTCCCAAGACCGTGGAATCTCCAGGGAGGGATTTTATAGTTAGGACATATTCAACTCAACAAGATTTGCAATGCCTACTTGCAATGGTGTAGGTGGCTTGGTTGGGCAAACCACGTGTTTTCTTAACTTAAGAAACCACTTGTTGCGATTCTAAACTAGTTGTGTGTGCATCTAAATCAATTGTCATTGCATTGATGTTGTTCCCTGTTGGAACTATCCTTGAGACACAGTACTGTAGGGACAGACAACTGTATAGCCTTTTCATTGTAGTAGCTAGGATATCAGGCTTTGATTTCAACGAGACAACTTGACTGACTTTTGTGATTTCATCTATGGAAGTGAATGCCCAGGTACTGCTTCCTGAACCAGGGTTGGTTAATTTATGATCAATGGATAAGTAGATCTGGAATTGATTGAGGGTGGAGGCCTTACCTTTGGAACCCCTCATTGGCTAAAGGGTGAAGGCCATTGACTGCCCTGGATTAGCCTTCCTCGATGAGGGGGTTAGTAGGCTTCGGATTCCCTATGCAGGGTGGAGATTGGGCTAGATCTCTGGACTTCCTATACTTGAACATTGTTATGCCAGAAGGATGGAGATTGGGTTAGATCTTTGGATCCCCTGTACCAGAACACTGTTATGCCAGAAGGGTGGAGATCGGGTTGGATCTCTAGACTCCTTGTACCTGAACACTGTTATGCTAGAAGGGTGGAGATCGGGTTGGATCTCTAGACTCCTTGTACCTGTGTTATAAAATTATATATTATGGAGCAATGGAACACATAAAATATTGCAAAAATAAAAACACAGAAAACGCATAAAACAAGAGAGACACAGATATACGTGGTTCAACCAGTTTGGGCTATGTCCACCCCGAACAGCCAGTCCTTCCTTTCTATTATCCAACAAAATGAAGAGACACAACCTACAGCAGATCCGCTGTAATATCCTTTGTTTTCTCTCACAGTCTCGCCTCTCTATTTCTTTCTCACAAAATACACATCTATTACACAGCCTCGAATACAAAATGCCCTCATACAAAAGAGAGGGGTTGCCTTCTAGGGAAAAAAACCCTAAACTAAACATAAGTTCTACCGTCAGATCATCCACCTAATGAATGGCCCAGATTGACTAGAAATTACTATACTTTTACAAGGCAATTTACATCTGTTTTTAGCTTCGGGGGCGCTGCCCCCGCCAGGGGACCGCTGGCCCTCGGACCCCCCAGCCTGGGGGGATCGGCCCGCCCAAACCCCCCGGGGGACAAATCCCCCCCGCGTGGAGGGGTGTACAAACTTCCTGGGGTATACATCCGGTTGAAACAAAGACCTCTAAACAATCATGCTCCACACACAACAACCTGAACACTGTTATGTCAAAATGGTGGAGATCGAGTTGGATCTCTGGACTTTGTGTACCTGAACACTCTTATCCTAGAAGGGTGGGGATTAGGTTAGGTCTCTGGATTCCCTGTACCTGAACACTGTTATGCCAGAAGGATGGAGATCGGGTTAGATCTCTAGACTCCTTGTACCTGAACACTATTATGCCGGAAGGGTGGAGATCGAGTTAGATCTTTGGACTCCTTCTACTTGAACAGTGTTATGCCAGAAGGGTGGAGATGGAGTTAGATCCCTGGACTCCTTGTATCTGAACAATGATATGCCAAAAGGGTGATTGGGTTAGATCTCTGGACTCCCTATATCATAACACTGTTATGCCCGAAGGGTGGAGATCAAGATGGATCTCTAGACTCCCTATACCTGAACACTCTTATGCCAGGAGGGTGGAGATTGGGTTAGATCTCTGGACTCCTTGTACCTGAACACTATTATGTCAGAATGGTGGAGATCAGGTTGGATCTCTGGACTCCGTGTACCTGAACACTGTTATGCCAGAAGGGTGGAGATCGGGTTCAATCTCTGGACTCCCTGTACTTGAACATTGTTATGCCAGAAGGGTGGAGGTCAGATTAGACCTTTGGACTCCCGATACCTGAACACGACTTTGCCAGAAGGGTGGAGGTTAGATTAGATCTCTGGAATCGTTGAATGTTGGCCATTGGGATAGTCTTCATGAGCTCGAGGGCGACAACTGCAATAGCAGCCTGTCAATGGTTGGGAGGAGAATTGTCGGCTATGTTCCAGTGCCCATACTAAATTCCACAATACGGACTGATGCATCAACTATGATAATCAAACATGCCTGGACTGTTTTCTAGTTTGAGTATGCATGGTAGGTTGATATGGACTAATAGCACAATGAGTGTTAAATACATCCTACCATTTCAAAGGACAATACACTCTCACCAATAATTATACCATACATACCATGGCTAGATAGTATACAAGCCTCTATTGTTGCACTGAAATGCGTTCAGTGGAGTTCAGATATTAGCTACTGTATCAAATCAGTCATATGTACAGTAGGATAGCTTACTTATGGTTGAGTATTGTGTTTATTGAGAATGTTTTAATTAATGCCTCTGTTACATTCTCTTTCCATTGTAGTAATCCTTATTGACCCTATTAAGCTTGGGGCTAACTCCCTCCCATGCTTGGATTTCTTTTATATTAAACCCTGTCTCTATTGAGCTTATTGCTCTCAATTAGTAAATTGCAAAATATGCAAGTGTCAGTGAAATGCACAAATGCCAATTACTCTGAAATTCTACTTGGGGCAATGTTCACCTCAATTCCTTCTTGGGAAAAGGAATCTTCCATGTTTCCCCAGAGCAGGGTGGAATTCATTACTTCAATTTGTCCAATAATGAAGTATGCCTATCCCTGAGTTGATGACAAAAATAACAAGAGGCAGTAATGCATCCACGCAAACTTTTATACCACCCCTTGATGATTCAACCATTGCAATAATTGCTGAAATGTGATTCTCAAAGGGGAAGGGTAGAAGAAGCCCCAAGGAATGTACACCCAAATCAGGTTGCGTCGGCAATGGAACAGAAGATCCCTTGTAGGAAGATGATGAACTTTCTGGAGCACTGGCTTTTTGATGAAATACAGAATCTTTAGCTAAGTAAGAAGATGGTGACCAGCCAAAAAGGATATTGACCAAAAGGAGGAGCTGGCACAAGCTTCTTCCATTGCTGAGAATTCCTCCACTTGCACTAAGTTGCTCCATGTTCCTTGAAGGATTTTCTAGATAGGGAAGAGCTAAGGTTATATCATTTCTCGCAAAGCATCTGAGACATTGTTGTTTGGATCCTAGACAGGATAATACCATCACACGCTTTGGCTTTAATTTTTACAGGAAGACAATGCAGCTTGTGAAGTTGCTTCCAACAATGGTCTTGTTAGTGCTTTCCAACAGGCAAAAAAATAAAAAAAAATGCTTACCCCATTCTTGTAACCATAACCCGAGATTTGGGTGATTTGGTGACCACCCTCCTTGAATTAGATTGGGTATAGTATTGGGGTGTGTTACAAGTGGTATCAAGGTTCCAACACTGGACATCGGGGTGCAAATGAGTTTTTAGGGCTATGTGCCAAGTGATGGATTTGGTTGTTGCCTGACTATGTATGGTTGTGATTTGTATATGCAGAGACAATATGTTGATATGGATTATGTTGAATAATATTATTATATATGAACTAACCTTCTAGAGAGATCTATTTGCTATCACTAGATTCCATATCAGAAACTTAGAAGGGGCTATTTTCACCAGCATATGAGGGCACACAGGTTGGTAACAGCTAAAATATATTACATAGGATTAGCATGTTGGCAAGAAGAGGAACATATCACCCAATTCCAGTGACTCCTTTATCCTTGTAAACATGCACATGATTATTAGTTGCTGCGGGTGCCTGATCCAAATGGTATAACCAACAGCCACAGACTCTAACCCAGTTTAAGGAGGAATGTTTGATTCCTGTTCTGTTTATCATTATTAGGGGAAGCGTTCTTGGCTTTGACACAAAAGAATGTTGTTAGAATGCTGCCTTGGTGGATCAAGGCCTGTTGCCAAGTCTGGAAATAAAGCTGAAGAATACAGCCACAGTAATGAAGCTAGGAAATTGCACCTAACCCATATTTTTTATTCTTACTGTCCTGATGCTAAGTCTGAATGCACCAGAGACTATTTTTGTGAGGAGCCAATTTTTTTTTACCCTCTGATGCTTTGGCCTTTTAGTGTCTAGAAGTCTTGAATGAATGATTCTATGCTGGAATTGGTTGGCAAATATGGCGCAGCAGGCAGGATTTGCTAGAGGAGCTTGTATTTCACATTAATTATCTCGGAATAGCTGAACATGCTTCTCCAAGTAATTAACTCAAGTAGTGTGCCACATTTATGCTAAGAACCTATTCCACAAATTTTTAAGCAACAACATAAGTAGTGTGCCTTCCTAGTCCAACTAACTCCAACTGTCAACAAAATAGATAACGGGGGCTATGAGACGATTCATTCTCATGAGATCGCTCCCGCTGGTTGATCCCTCTAATAGCCAGAGTCAAACATTCTCTGAGCAGCAAGTAACTACCATGGTATCACAGAAATATATCATTGAGTTTGACCAGTCCCAGTATTGAAGTCAGTAATTAAGAGAATATCCCCTTCTGCAAAGAACTTTATGAGTTTTGGATGCAAGTCCACAGAGAGATTGACTCCATTTATTGTCAAGGCATAAGAATAATACCAGATGAAAGTAGCAAGCTGCAACCTGCAACATAAAGTTGATTCAAGGGAGGGTTTCTCTTAACAGATACCCAAAAGAATTTACCATAATATTGAGTCCCATAATTCATATCAAGGGCAATAGGCTATCCTGGAATAGACAAGAAATCCCACCTGAACCTTTAATTCCATGACAGAATGGCAGTCTATGTATTGACAACCATAAATAGCATCTCAAGGGGGAAGTTTCTTTTGTTTCATAAATCTCAATGAAAAAAAATGATGGCATTCCGTTGTATAACATCATCAAATGACCATGGGGAAAAAACTAGTGAACTACTGCAGCCAGAATTGATAAAGTATACTGAAACCCCATTGCTCAGAGTCTATTTGGGGCAATGTTAACAGGAAGTCATGATGAACTATTTTGGTTGCTGTGGGGTACCTTAGAACTGGACTAGCTACTAAATTGTATGTCATACATTGTTTTGTTGGGTACTTGATTATTAGATTCCAAATATTACACCAGGAATCTTAAGGATTCACCAGCCTTACCTCTGTGCACAGTTTTATGTATCTAAGATTATTTTACTCAAAAGCATTTCATGGCATCTTGAGAAATTCTAGTTATGCCATGCTGAATAGTTGCTAAAATTCTCATTGATCTTCTTTGCCGTAAACTTTAACTTGTCCTCATCACGACTTTTCATGTCTGCAACAAATCTGTGGTGATTCCATCCATGAAAACTGCGTGAAGCAGCTTTAAGCAACTGATCTAAAAGCTGGAACTCGTGATCTAAAGAGGAATAGCCCACGTTTATCATCCATTTGCGGTGGTGCCATGCACCATATGACATATGGTTTCTTATCAAAGCTCTCTCAACCTACTGCCACTCTGAACTTTTCAAGAGGTATTCTTTTTGTTAGCATGTTCATGAACATGTTAAATCTATGGGATTACTTTTTCCAACTTTAAATGTTTTGCGTGTTTACTAATTCACTAGAGGCAAGACACATACAAATAGAGGTAATAAGGAAAATCGGTATTGCTATGTTCACAGATCTTAGGTAAGGCCTTAATGGACCCTAACTTGAAGAAATAAGGCAAGTTATTTCAATTACACTAAACGATCAGTTGGGCCAGACTCCTGTTGAGGGCTGCGTTGTTATTGCATTCTAGAAACAACTTTCTTTGGAGTTTTTCTTCTCCAATTGAATTGTTGCTGGTTCTATTTTAATATAGTTATGCAAGATCACCACAAGACATTTTGAGTTGCTAGTTCTAATCTCAAGGATATCTGCAAAAAGCCCAAGAACATTTAGGTGGATGACTCCATACTGGTCTTGTTACAGGTTCAAGGATATCTGCAAAGAACTCAAGACTTTGTCGGTGGAGGAATCAATGCTACTCTCGATTGGCTTATTGATCTATGCTTTTTTTTTTTTCTATCTCTGAAATGTTCAGAGTGATAATGATTGATTCCCCTGTTCAATTTTATATGTAGGTAATGTATCAGTTGAAATCAAGGAGAAACATGTAACTAAGTGTTTGAGCCCCATGTTAAAATATTCCAGAAAAAATTATATTTCACAACAATCCAAAAACTAAATCAAGTCTTTTTCACTACTGAGGCAGCACCTCTAACACGTCAGATGGTGGAAATAGTGCAGGCAATCATGGTGTGCGTGCATGTGCAATTTCTCTTATTCTTTCAGGACCTGGAAAGAATGGCGTCCCTGACCTTCACTATAACCTTGTGGATTCTCTGGTATGGAATTGATCTTTGGAACATAACTACCTTCTTGAAAGATGGAAAACTTCATAGAAATCTGATCGGTGACCAAATTGCTCTGGAAATTTATTATTGAATCATTTACATACTCCACATTTGTAAGTGGCTGTTTCAAACCTCTGAAACCACGTTGAGAAATCGGGTACTCTAAGCTATGGGCTCCACCAGCCCCCTTTTTTTCCAAACAAAATGTAATGACCCCAGTCATGTAACGACCAGGTCAAATGCTGGCATGGATTGCAAAGTTTAAGGGAAGGGAATGTAAACCCAGCTATGAACGTGCAACAACTGCTGTAGATTTTGTTGAGGACAACTAATCGTATGGTCTGAAATTCCTGGCTGTTGTATTAGCAAGATAATGGCAAGAGTCGATTATTAACAGAATTGACATCAACCCTACACAACCTCTACATCAGACCACTAAAAATCTGCTTGGGATAAAGATATGCCAAGCTGTATGATTAAGTGTGCAACTTAGGCTATTGCTGGCAATGGCTCTTTTGTTTTAGCCATATATTATATCATCTTGTGATTTGTACACACAACTATGGTTGGCCATTGACACATTTTAGGGTTTCAGATAAGTATTTTTATCTATTGTTTCTCTTTGCTTGTTTTCTTTTTGTAAGTTTCGTTGTTGGTTCCTATTTGGTGTAAAACCGATGTATGCTTTGTTTAAAGCATTTATCTTACGTGGTTGTTTAAAGCATTAGGCATTTGCAGTAGATTTATGTGAATGTATTGATGAAATTATTCTACACAATACTTGTTTCAATGATCTGTGTCTAGGGATTCAATTCTGTATAAAGAATTGTTGCCTCTACCTTGTACGGCTTACTCCAGTGCTTCCTCTATGGCCAATGCCTCTGCTGCTTACTCTGGTGCCTCCTCTAGGGCCAATTCCCAACTGTAGCTCCGGCTGCCTATGCCTATCCAGCTCTATCTGCGTTCATGTATTCCACCGACCATAACTGACTGCTGCCAACGATTATGATAGCAGAAAAGTGAATGAGAGACGATGAAATTAATACCTCAATTAGAGGGATTGTGTTCTTAATTTAGAGAATATATATGTGAGAGAATTATGTTCTTAATTTAGAGAATATATATGTGAGAGAATTAATATTTGGTTGTATAATGTACAAAAATAATCACCAAAAGTTTGCGAATATCTTCCCAGAAAATTAGATTGCTCTGCTTCAACTACTTACAAATACCAGACCTTGTAGACTGAGCTTTCTCCACCGCGAAGCATCCATTTAAGTTGAGGAATTTAAGGTTTATGAGAATTGAAAGTGTCCAATTCCTGGCAGTTTCATTCTTGCTAATGTTTATGGCAAGGCAATATTTTGTGAAATGTCAATAGTTTGGAACCAAGGGTAAACACATTCAACCATCCGATGCTTTTTTCAATGTGAGATCTCTTAAAACACCCACCGATTCTTTCGAAAACTAAAGCTAACTATTGGACAACCGTAGTTTTTGTGAAGATTAAATTAAATTAATTTAAGTTTTCATATACTTACGAAATTATTTGGCATGGTATTTGTGAAAATGTTTGACAGAGTACTCATTTTTTTTTAGGCATTTGCAGTAGATTTATGTTAATGTGTTGATAAAATTATTCTAAACAATACTTTTTACAATGATCTAGGGATTCAATTCTGTATAAAGAATTGTTGCCTTTAATATTGAATTTATAGGTTAAGGAGAATGAGATATGATGAACCCTCACCAGAAAAATGAATGAGACATGATGAAATTAATACCTCAATTAGAGGGGAGGGGTTGTCCACTTAATTTTGTATATTTGGAAAACATATCTATATATGAGAATTAATGTTTGGTAGTATAAAGTACAGAAATACTCCTCCAAAATTTGAGAATATTTTCCCAGAAAATTCGATTGCTCCACTTCAAGTGCTTCCAAAGATATCAGACTGAGGGTTTCGTGAAGCATCCATTTACGTTGAGGAATTTAATGTTTACGAGACTTGAAATATTCTCTGATGAGTGCAATTCCGGGCAGTTTTGCAGTTTCACTCTTTCCTAATGTTTATGTCAAGGCAATATTTTGTGAAATATCTCTTTAAACACCTACTGGTCAAATGCTTTTACTATTAAAATTATATGATAGCGAAAATAAGAAATGGTTAACCCTGAGCAGGAATTGAAGGGTTAAAATGAATTTGTAATGATTAAATTAATTCCTCAATTCAGGTTGGTTGTTCTTCTTTTGTCTGCAGCTTTACTCTATTTCTTACATTTCGTAGTCAAACAATGGGCTGGCCAGCCGGGTTGTGTAGAATTTCAATAGATATGAACCATATTTTCCCGAAACCACTTATGGCAACAAATAAGTGTGAATTTTGTGCAGCCCGAAACCATTAATAGCAACAAAACCCACAACCGATTGTTCCCCACAACCGATCCAACAATGGTTTCATATTTTTTTACCCCATTGATTTTTCATCTATTTTTTATTCCATTCATTGATTGGCTTAAAATAGTTCTAAGGCCTTTCTTTTGGAAGAATTGCAGCTAATCAGTTAATCATTTGAGTGGTTAAAGAAATGCAGCTAATCATTTAAAAAAAATCAGTTAATCATGAGTGGTTAGCAATGCTTTTTGCATTAGCACATTCTCATTTCTCTCTGTTTTGCATATGCCTCATCTTGATTTTCACTAAGAAATAATCTCGTATATTTATGCTTTATTTATTCTTTTTGCCCATCCTATCTCATTTTTTGAAGTAGGCTCCTTAATATTATCATAGGACCTTATCTTTTTTAATTAATAGGTAGTTCTAATTTCCAAAAAAAATAGGACAGACAAGCACAATAAGGCTAATTAAAATTCTACCTTATTAATTTGATGGACAAAAATTTAAGTATTCAATAATACCATTTTTAAGGGTTGATACTAAAATAAATTCAACTAATTAAAAATCTACCTTATTAACTTGATGGGCAGAAATTTACTTATTTAATAATACCAAAATAGTTGAAACTAAAATTTCAGAGTCTTTTCCATGTTGGAAGCATAATATATCATGTGGCGTTTACATGTAGTTTTAGTATCTAACCAGGTTGTTTATCTTGGGGATGTTTCTTTTGGAATATGAAGTTGGTTTCAATTTTATTGCTTCTTTCACCATTGTATTATCAACCAAATATGTATTTACACTTCACACATAAATTTGGTATTGAAATATAGATTAAATATATAACTAATAGTTTTAGTATCATACCATGTTATGCTGTTTATTTTGGGATATGATGTTGGTTTCAAGTTTATTGCTTCTTTGACGGTTGTATTATTAACCAAATATATATTTACACGTCATAGAGTAATTTGGTATTGAAATATAGATTAAATATACAAGTAGTAATTTAAATTATTTTTTAGTGTTTAGAGAAATTGGTAATTGAGCATTTATTCTCACTTGCATATGATTTCAGAGTTTATTAAAAACATAGTAGATCAGAAAATTGGGATATTTTGCTGGAAACATAACATATTATGTTTGATTTGTGTAGCTTTTGGATCAAACAATAAAATCATGTGTTTAATTGTATGAATAAATTCTAGTTTCAAGCCTATTGCTTCCTTGACCGATATATTTTTAACGAAACATATATTTACCTCACCGATCAGTTCAGTGACGAATTATAAATTAAATATATAAGTAGCAGCTCAATGACAATTGTATTTATTTTATCCATATAGATTTTGTATTTAATTTTAATATATTTTAAATATTTTGGGTTAAAACAAGTTAATAAATTATATTATTTACTAAAATGCTAAGACTATATTATATCAAAAACTTGCGACACCACATCAAAAACTTAACATATTATTTAACATATTATATAAAATTTATGGGTAACTTTTGCATTCAACACTCATATGATTATCAGAGAAAAGAATAAATTTGTTTGTAGAAATAAATTGTAGAATGTAAATTAGACTTCACTTCTATTTTTTAGATAATTGTTTCTATTTAATAAAAAATTGTGAGTAAATTAATATGTTAATTGCATTTTATATTTGAAATTTATGGTTATTTATATTATTAAAAAGTATTTTAATCATATAATTCTACCTTCAACTCCAAAATAATTTTGAATTTTGGCTCATTTACAAAATAATTTTGAATCATTGGCAACTATCATATTTACTCAATGCATTACCTTAAAACTCTAATATTTATCAAAGAAAATTGACTTGTAAAACTAAATTGATAAATCTATAAATAATATCACAACTTTCTAAAAATTAATTCCACTTAATTACACCAATTAAGTAAAATATAAAACCAACCAATTATAAAAAGAGAAAATTCAAAGCATCTCCCAGATATAAAGAGGGGAAATCACAAGTGGTAACCAAAAATCATGAGATCAACACTAATCCTAACACAACACAAAACATTTATATCAACAACTAAAATAGACACACAAATGTTCCCAATGAAGCATTTGCAACTATTTGCCAGCCTGTGATTATGGAGCATTTGGACCATAAACCATTGAGTGAGCTCTATTAAAACAGAGGTGAGATTTTTATAATTTAATTTAATTTAATTTGTAATTTATAAAATGATATAACAAAATTTTTGAGGATAATTTATAATTTAGTATGAAGGAGATAAGAGAGATTAAGGTTAAACATTTAAATATTAGTCCTTTATAATTTAGTATAGAGGAGATAGGAGGGATTGAGCCTAAACATTTAAATATTAGTTCAATATGAGAAATTGGTGTAGTGTTTTTTAAAAGGAAAAATTAGATCAAAAAATAAAGATAATAATTTAACATAATGTTGGCTCAATTAAAAACATTTTGAAAACATTGATATAAAACTATTAATATTTCTTGCTAAAAAAACCATAATATGCATATCACATTAAAAGAAATTTAAGTAATGGTACGAAGGTCACTACTTAATCCTTGGGCCAAACACTGGTGTGGCACAAGTCTGCTGCTACTCAAACCACTTACCAACTAAAAAAAAAAGATTTAAGTAATAGTGATTCATATTTGCAATCATAAAATACAATTAATAAATATGTAAAACTTAATTAACTTAATTTTTCCCTAAAAAATAAAATTAAAATTCATATTCATAACTATTGTATTTACAT
>APFE030610057.1:0-12691 GCA_000404065.3 Pinus taeda
AGATTGTATAAGAGTTTTCATGAACTCTAATACTTCACTGATTTTGGCCATTTTTCTTCAATGTTAGATTTACACCTTAAAAATTGATCACAATTATTACTTAATACAGAAAAGTAATATCCACTTATAGTACACAGCAATATCTTGTATAAATGTGCAACAAATGAATCAGGGAATCAATGCATTTATATGTAGACAGAAACTATAATGGGTTTTAAATACAATGCCACAATTGGGGCAGCAGCAACTGCAAACTTGCTAGGATCCTTTAAGTACTCCTTTACTTTCAAATAAGAAATGATGGCTACCAAAACTTCAATAATTATAACACCATGTCATGGGCATTGGAATGAATCTCTAGCATGCTAAAACAACAGTGATACACTTCCTTACATGTCCAAATACTTAGCAAACTGTATAGTGCTAGTCATATATACCATAGCATTTTACCATGACCTTTCAAGAGCCTTCCAACTATGCACAGTTTCAGGAAAACATCTAGGAGATTAGAGAATACTCGCCCCTGCTTCAGATGTATATGCAGCCAATTATTAAGGAGATTTGACTCTTTGACAGTGATAAAATCTGCCCACAAAGGGAAACTCAAACACAAACTGATAGAACTTGATTTGAAGATGCTTTGAAACCAACTTTTCCTCTTTGCATAAGCTACAACCAACTCAACCTCTTGAAATAGGCTCCTCTTTGTCTAGACAACTGTAAATATATTTATTGAGTTTTACTCCAAATTGAGATGCACAATGAGAGTATAATGCCTCAAGAAACTTCTCAATCAGCAATATGATATATTCAATGATTTCAACATTAAATTAAATCACTGCTGAGCACATTACATCAGTCACTGGGAGTAATTTACTCACTGGAAACAACACCGAAGATACTAGCCATGCATCTCTACTGATTTCTGAACTTACAAATAAGAGTTTACAGTATGCCCAACATCAAATCTGGAAATGACTGTGGCAGTTTAATGTCTTCAGTAGCAGAACACCCAGTAAGCTCTTGATTTGTTTCCTCGTCAACAGTGATCCCTACAATTTAAAGATCCCGTCGATTTATATGTGTGGGTGCAAGAACTAAAAAATCACTCAACATCTGCACCTCTACACATCATCTCAATGATGTTTCTACCATCTTGTGCACACTTAATTGAAGGTAGGTACACGCATGTTTTTTACTAAAAATGTGCCATTATCAATGCTTCTGGCCTCTAATAAAATGACCTCTTCATAGAAGGAATGAAGAATTGAATGCTATGGGTACGCGCCCATGAGAAGAATGCTATATACCATTGTCTTTTACTCCCATCTCATCACCACTATAATTTCCCCACAACCTATGAAATTATGAAATCTGCAGAAAACTATGTGGATCCATGATATTAAAAAAAAACCCGTGACAAACTGAAACAATCTTCAAATGGGGCAACAACGAGAGTATCTGTCACACAGCTAAGCGAAGTTTGTGATGAAGCTGGAGTTAGAAAAACGACAGTTTGTCAAAGGAAAAAAACTCGACCAATCAATAAGTATGTCCAGCTGATAATTATATGGCTTGAACCCTAGGTGCGCATGTGGAGGGATGGAGTTTTAGTGGTGTAATACCACTATGACTGCAAAGCCTCTACACGATCGTGGACACAGCTAATCTGGCACTTCCTTCCATGGTGTTTTCAGTACTACGGTTGTCGAATAGAAGTGCTCGCATCGATGGAACACTTTAACTTCTCCGAAATACCAACAACGTGAAGCAAATGAATCCAACAACATGAAATATCAAGCTGTGGTATGGGATGCCCAATCCTTTCACTTCAAGCGTGAAATATCAAGCTGTGGTATGGAGACCGTTGTATGGAAATCACGCTGAGGTATGGAGACCATGGCTCGTTTCCCGACAACATTTTTTTAACCAATCAAGTAAACGAAATTCTCTCCGTTTTGGCAATCTTGTTGATACCAAAAGGCCTGGAAATGACTCCCTGTCGGATGCTGCAAAACTGAATGTTCTTTGCAAGATAGAGACACCACTACCTCGTGAAACGATCACAGACTTAGACCGGCTCAATCACACGAGCTCTGAATCATTCATTCACGCCACTGATACCAAATGGGCAGCGTAACAGTAGGAAATACCAAGCGTTCATCAAACAGTGGGAGCTGGGCATTCATCAAACAGTTCTGACACCAAAACATTCTTCTGGGCATTCATCAAACTATTCTGATACCAATGGGAAGCGTAACAGTAGAAAATACCAAGCGTTCATCAAGCAGTGGGAGCTGGGCGTTCATCAAACAGTTTTGACACTAAAACGTTCTTCTGGGTGTTCATCAAACGGTTCTGATACCAATGGGCATCGTAACAGTAGGGAATACCAAGCATTCATCATTAAAACATTCAATCGATTCCTTCACGTGAATCTGGAACCCAACAATTGAATTCGTTTTATTTGAATTCCAAATAGAATAACCAATGTTTGAAACAACGCCTTACGTTTTATACATCTCAGCTGAAACACAAGTCAACTTTTGAAAACTCCCCTCTGCACATCTGCATTAAACAATTACTGTTTCATTGATTCAGGACAGACAGAATCCTGACAAATTCTGCGTCTAGATCAACCTCTGCACATCGATTCAGTGCCAAAACAAATTATATGTAATTCTTCAGCACTCAACTTTACCAAGCAACTCCAGGTGTGAATTCACTGCATAATTCTCACAAATAGAAATCGACCCAACAAATCATGTCTTCCTGAAATTCGATTGCACAAAAATCTATTTATTAACCTCAACAACGATGTCATTTAGTTTAATTGTGATTGCCCATTTCATGTAATTCAACCAACCTCAAATGCCTTTCCTCAACATGTGCAAACAAAGTCGATATGAATCTCTACTCATTTACAAGCAGAGCTTACAATCTTTTAATACAAATATCGCTCATCATCCAAGAAAACAAAACATACTTCGATTACAAAATTCCTCTCATAAGCACACAGCAAATTGTTGCTAACGTTTGAAGAGCATACATTACAATTCTTCTCTTATAAACTAGCAAATTAAATACTAGCAAATTCATCATTTCAACTCTTAACACAGAAATTGACCCATACACGAATCAACCAAGTTAAGGCTCATAACTCAAATCCAACACTTTCATAAAACAAATGGTTCAAAGAAATTATGCAGGGCAGGAGTACGCCCGCTCTGATACCATGTTAAACACACATGGGCAACAATAACAATATGAAATCAGGAGAGCACAACTTTTATTAAAAGAGATATACATTTATAGTATAATATGTGACCGTTGGGTCTCACATCCCAAGGTCTCTTGGACTCCTTTTGTCCATTCGGCTTCCACACTAACCCATTGAGGATTAGGTGTCCAACAGAAAAAACTAATATATTAAATAAATATAAAGTACAAAACCATCCCTATAACCAAACCACAAAACAATTTTCTCAAAATCTACTTTAACACAACCAAATACAACAACTAAAAATGAATGTTTTAGTAAGTTATAGACTCAAGTGATATTTATATATAATATTTAATAATAGAAAAAAAATCATTATATATATATTTTTAAATCAAGTTGATTAAAAAATAACTAATGTTATTTAGTGTGTTAAATCTTGGCCCTCGAATTTCAACATTAATATTAAAATTTAAAGAAAATATATTATAATATATATATATATAAATATAATATATATTATATATTATTATATATAAATATAAACTAAACTTACTTTAAATATAATAATTTATAAAAATAATTTTTGCAAAAAAACACTAGTACTTTAATAATTTGAAATGAAAAAAAGTTAATTTTTATTTTTAAAACCAACCTAGATCCATTTTAAATTAGTATCTACGAAACCCCCAAAGGGGTCAAATTTCTTGAGATATAAACCTCTTTTAAAGTGAAAAGAGATTTGATCCCTCTTGGGGCTTGGTAGATTTGGAGTTAAGATAGACCTAGGCTAGTTATTATTATGCTTCTTATTATTATTGAATTATATTTTTTTACTTATATTTGAAATCTTTGTTTGGGTTCTTTAGCACTGTCCATTTGAAGTACTTACGAAGTAGTTTCTAGTCTTTTCATTTGTTGAGACTCTACAACATCTTCTACTATAGAGTACAACTAGATTTCTTGGTTCTCATCTTCAAAAGTTTGGATCCTTCTAATTCTACTGGGATCCTCTTCTTGTCATTCACTTGATCATTGTGGGACCTATAGTATTAGCTCCATGTTTATTTGACCATTTACATGTTTCCTTCTCTTGGAGATGATTTTTTCCAATGGGTTTTCTCCTTTTCACGACTTCTCACATCTTATGATTGTTTATTTTTCCATAACTTATCAAGATTTGGCATTAGTACCCAATATTTATTTATGTTTACTTCATACATTTTTCTTTATGGGAAGTGTTAGCATTGATGTTTTCAAATGTTTTCCCTTTTCCAATGATCCCACTATAGTGATTTGCAAATTTTTTATAGCCATGTTTAGCTAACCGAGGCCTCTTCCATTTTTATAAATGGAAGACATCTTTGTCTATTTTCCGTACAATAATTAATACATTTGATACCCTTGCATGATCTTGAGTCTTTCTCAAATTACTCCAACAAATTACCAATTTACTATGGTTAAAAAAACATCTAACAAAGATGAAAAGATATGAAGTTTCTTCTCAAGCCAAAATATAAAGATAACATGTCCCATATTAAAAAGGAAAAATCCATCTTAATGTAAATTGACAATACATAGTAATGAATTGAATATTATTGTAGAGCTTGTGTTTTTATTTTCATATCTTCCGAGATTATGGTCCTTCTCAAGAATTATTTTTAGGATCGTGAATAATCACATTGAAACAACATCAATTATCATACTAATAATGGTGAGTAGAAACACACCTTAATTACCATTGAGAAAATTAATTTGCTAGTTTTTGAGAATATGAAGCAAGAAATCCAAACTTAAATTAGTGTAGCACCATTATCAACTAACAATGAAATTATGAATTTAGTGAGTTTTTGCAAAGGTATACTTACTTTGCTATTATAGTAACCATTTATGAACATGTTAATGGTAATATTATGTTATCACCTTTCTCACCCATTATTGCCAATTTATACTTGGAGAATTTTGAAAAATGCTCCTTGGCCACCTCTTTACTAAACCCCACATTATAGAAATGTTTTGTGGATGAGATTAATATAATCTGGCCACATGGAAAATAAAAATGGGAGGTTATTTAATCATCTACAAACCAAAGTGAAAACATTAAATTAACAATAGAAATAGAGGATGAGCTAAAATAAGGATGGTTCTAGGATGCAACATGTTTATAAAAAGGACACACACTGAGAAGTACATTCATGCAAACTCACACCACGTTTTAACGAAAAACTCATTGTAATTAGAACATGTTTACCTGGGCCATAAAATTTTCCAATGAAGATCATTTTAAAGAAGAATTAAGACATATATCAAAACAAAATCAAGAAGAGGGATGTGCATAAACCAAAAAGAATAGGAAAGGGGTACCCACATATGTTTACCATTGTTTATCAAAAATCCAGGAAACAATGGACACGATGAAAAAAATGTTAAAGAAGATAAATGTAGATGTTATGTTCTTCCTCCTAAATATAATTGGAAGGATGGTTAATTCAATGAAGTATTCACCTAATAATAAACTATATAAAAGTGTGCATTCTATTCCATGTTTATGGAACAAACTTTAGATTGGTGAGATGAGAAGATCCATTCAAGGTTAAAACAAAATTTCACATATTTAAGATAAGGTCAACCCTTATAGAGCCTATGCATAACAAAAGTCACCAAGAAGATGCAAAAATGTTGAAGTTTTTTTGTTACACAAACGATTACCTTGAGTGGGAAATTAGTCCCATATTTCTATGGAGGAAATTAGTACACATAATTGATTCCCAATGAGGTGAGTATCACAATCACTCAAAAACCCCCCACCAAACTTAAATAAAGGAATCGTTGCTTGAGGAAAAATGTTGCACAAGAACCTAATTTATAGGAGCAATGGAACCTTCTAGCGATAGCTAGAAGATAAAACTTACAATCCAGCAGATAAGGATGCTACTTAAGATTGTGAATTCCAAGTCTTCTTTATTGGAACGCCAACAACCACCCCCCCCCCCCCCCCACAAAAGCAACTTGGTTAATCAAATTTGTGCTAAGTTTCTAATACCATGATGAGGTTTTCCATTACAACAAAGCCCACAGGAATTAGTAAAATTCTAACTCCCTACCCTTACCTTGAGTGGGCAGTTAGACCAATGTTCCCAAGATGTGGATAGTCCACCTAACTGATTCCCATTGAGGTGAGTTTGACCGCAATTACCCCAAAAAAAACATTAATACAAAGGAAGGGAACTACACCAAAAGAAAAAGAAGAGATATTTTAAAAGCTAAATTGCATCTTAATAGAATATTTAAAGAACTTTCAAGGACCTCAAAAGAAACTTGGGATCAAATCGTCAAAATAATTAGAGAATCCACTCTTAGGACAAGTTGGTCAGATTAAGACTAGTCTACTTCCTTGGAGGAATCCCTTATCCTCTCTTCTCTTTCCCTAGATCCTTTAACGCCGAACCCTGTCCCTTCCCCCAAATTTCAAGTTTCATCTTCTTAGTCACTTTGGTCTCCTCCTCAACAATTCTTCACTAAATGCAATTTTGATGGGGCCTCTAAAGGAAACATCGCCTCAACAGGTTTTGGTGGAATCTTTAGGAATAATTGTGGAGAACCTCTTCTCATTATTATAATCTCTATGAGAATCAATAGAAATAATGCTACATATTTCTTCACTCTAGAACAAGGACTCAGAGCAGCTCAATCCTAGGGCTTTCAAAAACTTATAGTAGTAGGGGTCTCTTATTCAGTTATCAGAACTATTAAATGAGTACATAATGTATCCAAGCTTGATAAAGTCTCATGTTATTGGACACTTGGAATTTATATAGTTAGAATAGCTAAGATCCTCAATCAAATATAAGCCATCATCCTAATGCATGTGAGGCGAACTGGAAGCAAGGTAACATATTTTCTTGCCAACATATGTTACTTGGATTCCAACTTAAGCATGCTACCTCCCACTTTAGAAATCCACCTTTATCCTTGAATCTAATCTCGGGCTTATATCCAAAGATAGGGAGCATCTCTTCATAGTCTCAGAGAATCCAAGGGAAGATCTCTTTGATCATGGATTATTGTATCATTTAGACTGCTATGGATTATTGTATCATTTACTTGTCTTTTTGGGTTATACATTATTGTATGGTCTCATGTTTTTATAAGGATTGCATAGATATTTTGTATTTTTAGACTTATTGGGCTATCCATGATAGCCATATCAACTATGTCTGTAGTGTCAGTCCTCATACTTATGATGTCAATTTTGGTTCTAAGAAACTCTTCTTTCACAGTTGGATTGGTTTCCCTAATGGTAGAGAACAATAGGAGGTGCCACTGATATACTCTATTTTCTAGTCAATCAATTGATTTCTTAATTAAAATAAAAGAAATAAAAGAAAAAAGAAAATAACAAAACATCTTAATAATATTAATTGTGATAATAATACTAACCTGAGTGAAAATAAAATGCCATGATTCACATTTTTAAAATTTTTGTAAATTATATTCTCAATGCTAACCATGATTCACATTTTTTAATTTTTTTTTGTGTAAAGTATATTCTCAATGCTAATTAAATTAGCTACTGTATGGAGGTATAATTATTAATATGATAAAAGATGTATTTTTGTCAAAAATCTTTTTAAAAAATCTTTGTGAAAAGCATTTTTTTTTGACACATGGTGAATTTGTAACTCACAGGCCTAATCTCTGGGAGACTCAGGATCAATCCTGGTCGTTGCCTGTATAACACCAAGAGTACATCGTGCAAGTCAGATATACTAAGTTCCTATGATTTTGGCAAGAGCAAAGACTAAGTTCCTATGATTTTGGCAAGAGCAAAGACTCACGTAGCCGTCAAGACGATCATGGGAAATCTACTCCTTGAGCCGCCACCACAATAGGACAGTATACTCAATGAGATTTGAACTATAGTCTCTTGAGCTTCGCCCAAATAGACTTACCATTAAACCACACATTCATGTACCTTGTGAAAGGCATTATTACAAAAATGAATGACATTTTTTTTAGGTTTTCATATTCATAAAGATATAAATTTGAAAAGACAAATGCACACTCCGTCCTATTTATCATGTATTAAGAAAGATTAAAATTTAAAAAATATTTAGCATATAAATTAGTTGAATTTTCATCATGCTTGAAAATAGAAATGAAACATTTTACAATTTGAGTTCACTTTTCCATTCTCATTTCACTACCATATTGCAAAATGCCCATGAAGGTAATAAGGGTGATAGACTTTCACAAAATTGCTCGAATATAACGAATTTAATCTGAATCATACACTTTCATCATGATAATAATGACAAATGATTATACATTTTCAGGATCAAAATGACTTAAACGATAACTTTTTACCGCTCCCACGCAGCTCTCTCGCGACCAGATAGCGTCCATTCAACCGTCGTTTCTCCTCTTCCTCTCTTCCTTTGGTTTCCCATGGAATCTTCTACGACCGATCCGCTCTCTGAATTAGACGCAAAGGCGAGGGGAAAGTTAAGGATAGCCCTGGCTCCGCGGAATCTGAAGGCGGCGCGGTCATATGCGAGGGCGGCCCCTTCGGCGGTACTAAAAGTGCCGAGCCAGACCCTGGCCCCCATTTTGGCGGGGTCCCTGATTTCAGCTGTGAATTTACCGCATGTCCGCTTCCTGACTCCTCTATAGTGCCAGCTGCCCTTGCTCGTTTCTCCACTCTCCTCATCCTTCCGTGGCTGTGGCTTTATCTTTACATTTACCACCTCTGCTCTTCGTATAACTGTGGATACAGAAGAAGAAGAAGCAGAAAAGTGTTGATGTGTAAATTCATTGTTATTGTCTTCTGATGTTAATGTGGTGCCGCTATTTTGGCAGCAACCGCTAGAGGTATCTGTGGCAGTGGCGTCGATGAAATCCCAGCTGACTGCGGGGAAAAAGCATACCGAAGATGACAAGGAGTATGTATCATTTCCTCCTGCATGATGCAGGTGCATAATATCCATTTCGTCGTCCTCTTCCAGCAAATGGTGGCGAATCAACTCCAAAATGTTCATGTTCAGGCTCCGCCCTGCTGTAATCTCCATCGCGGTCAGAATAGCCTTCACTTTCAGATCGATTGGTTTCCTTTTCAATTTGATCGTGCAGTGAGGGAGGAACATAAAGCATTCTTTCTCGTTTTCCAATTGTGAAGTGAATAAGGATTATAAAGCAATATTTTCCATCTCTCATTTCTCGTCAGTGCGCTGGCCTTGCCAGCCCGTTTTTCGCGGCACTTTCGCCTATGTGTTTAAAAAATAAAAAAGTAATAGTGATGGCTCCGGCCGTTTCTCGCTTCCTCTCGGATATGACTGTGTCCTGGACGCACTTTAATGTTATCTTAAATGTGAAGTACGATGCCTCGGTTGTGGGTTTAGGGTTTATCCCGGATTTCCCTGTCGTCGCCTTACACCTGCCGGTTGCTCCGCCTTTTGTTCACACTTACCCGCGCTTACCTGCTCATTCTTACTCCACCGCTGCTTGGAGAGCTCTGTCTGCAACTTTTGATGAACCTTTGAGTTTCCTGTTCTGGTCTAACGGGGTGACTTACCTGTATGTTCTGGTGCTCCGCGGTTGTGGGTATGTGCCCTTGAGACCTGTAACAATGATTGTTTCTTTATACGATATTGTGGTTAGACTTTAGGCACAGGTTCTAAGTTTTAGTTTGGCGCTCACGCTGTATGTGATTTTTCCAAAGATTTAACTGGTTTTTCTCTGGTACAGGACTGCTCTGCACTCCAACACTCCGCTTGGTCACACGAGGTAAGGGTTCTTTTCCTTGCTATATGATCTGGGTTTGTTGTCGTCCTTCTTCTAACGATTCTCTGCCACTGGTCAATAGGTATGAACACTCTCAGGTTTTCTTCGAGCCCCAGCTCGGCTCACAGGTAACTTTCATTCAAACCCTTGTTCTTTTTCATGTTTCATTTCATCGTTTTATGGATGTTTCTTTCGGGCATTAACCCCACTCGATTGTTGGTGACAGGTATTTACCTGTAACGGCTCGGACACTGGCGGTGGTCTGTCGCTCCGTTGGTTATTCGAATGCTCTGTTCACGGGTAGCATCCTTCCGTTTTATAAACTGTGTCTTTGTTGTCGGTTCTGTAGATTCAGTTAGTTCCGTCAATAGGAAAGTCTGGGTTGTAGAGGTTTGACTCCTCTCTGTTCTTAAGTTTTTATATCAGTATTTCGACGACCTGCTGGTGAGAAACCCTCGGTCGGGTTTTTGTCTTCGCGTCTGTTGTCTGCTCTGAGAATTAGGTTGCTCGTTGTCAATTTAAAGAGGTAGCATATGGTTCTGAGTATTCTGTTGTCTTTGCAAAAAGGGTCACTTGACAAAATCGAACTCTCCTGCTGTCGGTTTGTGCTCAAGCGTTACAAACCCTCGGTCGCTTGTAACTGTCTGCTCTCGAAGTTTGACTCGGAATTTATATGTTAATATAAGATCTCTTTTTCAGCAGTGAATCTCTGTTTATATTGGATTATGCTCTGTTCTTGTTTATATGTAAAAGATTCTTTTATACCCGGGAATGCGTAGCTTCTGTTCTTACATATTAAGTATTCATTGATACACAAAATGATTTACAATATTCGTTCATTTCTTTTCTGTATTTGTTCAACCATTCGAAATGGGTTATGAGGGTTGTCAGTTTATGAAATACCTGTATATGTTTGCGTTGTGTCGGTTCACTCGTCCTTGTGATTATTCATAGAACGCTTCCCTGTACTCTCCACTTGTTAGCAGACTCTTTCGGTCTTCACTGCTTCATCGTCTATGGTCCGTGACTTTTAAATAATGTTTGTTTCATTCACTTGTATTTCTGTAAGCCACCTCTCTATTTACTTCTGCGCTTGTTCGTTTCTGTTGGAACAAATCATTTGACATGGCAACTCTACAGTGCTAGTAATTTATCCGGCATTTGATATTACAGTGATAGAAATAACATAACTTCAGATTTATGTTTACAGTGATGGACAAGAAATAATTTGAAATTTTATTTCTGCTAAAAAAAATGCAAATTCGAAATGCTGTACTTTCTCCCTTTTTCTTTTTGGGGGAAGAACCACTACAATGATGTCTTTACTCCTCTTTAATACAATGTCCTGAACTGTTCTTGAAAGAAAATTGACTTAACAGAAAACAACTGCTTTTTGTCAGTTCTGAAACTAATTCTAACTACTGTAACTTGTAAAGAACTAAATAATTATTTTGTCCTGTTATCAGTTTGCTAAATAACTGCAACAGTGTTTCTCTACAGCTCCTAAGTCCTCTCAACCTACAGACAGATAAATAAAATAAACTAAGTAAAGTAAAGTTACATTTACCGACAAGCCCAACACTTGTCCAGTTAAAATAAACGACAATTTTTTTCTGAGTTCCTCGTGAGACCGTCAGCCTTTTAAGTCTCCTTAGAGCTGGATGCTCCTGCATCAGGCTCCCAGGGTGACAAAAAGTCATGGCTCCGTTCCATGAAGTCTTTAACAGAGTAGCCTGCCTTTTGAATTTGTGTCTCAGTAAGCCACGAACTGTCCTCTACTGGACGGTTCCTCCATTTTACCAAATATCTCAGATATTCTTTCCTCCGTGTACGCTTTGCTACCTGTGTGTCCAAAATTCCCTCAATTTCGACGGTTGGTGCCATCGGCATCTGTCTCGTCCATAAGTCTCCTTCCAATTGGGTGTTCCGTGGTGGCTCTGCTACCGCATCACTTGCTGAACCTGCAACATAAGGGAACAGATCTGCCACATTAAAGATAGGGGAAATGCCAACCCCTGGTGGCAACTGTATCTCGTAAGCGTTCGCAGAAAATTTGCGAAGGATCTTGCAGGGGCCGATTTTCTTAAACTTGAGTTTGCTGTATTCTCGCTTAGGGAATCGTTCCTTGCATAGGTACGCAAGTACTTCATCTCCAACATTAAATTGAACTTCCCTGCGTTTTGTATCAGCTCGCTGTTTGTATTTCTGGCTGCTGTCCTGTAGTTTCAACTTTACCTGCTCATGTAATTTGCTCATAGCTTCGACGAAATCTTCTCCATCAGCACTCCGCTTTTCCAGTTTGCCCAAATCTCGTAACTCGTGCACTCCTCGCGGGTGCATGCCGTACAGAATTTGGAAAGGACTGTAGCCTGTGCTACGGTTGGGTGAATCATTATAGGCAAATTCTGCCTGTGCTAATACACGATCCCAAGTCCGAGAATTCTCACCTGTTAAACTTCTGAGCAGATTTCCTAGACTTCGGTTCACGACCTCCCTCTGTCCGTCCGTCTGTGGGTGGTAAGCGGAGCTGAATTGTAACTGAGTGTCTAATTTCTTCCGTAGGGTTCTCCAGAAATGACCAGTAAACTTGACATCTCTGTCAGAAACGATGCTTCACGGAAGTCCATGTAACCGTACAACCTCTGTAAAGAAAAGGTGCGCTATGTAAGTAGCGTCGCTGGTTTTCCTGCA
>APFE030610067.1:0-11753 GCA_000404065.3 Pinus taeda
CTAGAGTGATGGAAACAAATTTTAAGGAATATATCCACAAGTGTTTGGAGGTATATTTTGATGATTGGACAATATTTGGGTTGCTAAGAAAACATATTGGAATTTTAAGACTTATGCTCAACATGTGGACAATATCAGATCTCTTTGAACTTAAAGAAGTGCATATTTTGTGTACCATTTGGCATATTATTAGGACACATTATTTGTAAGCAAGGACTAATGGTGGACCTTGCTAAAATTTCTACCATTGTGAATTTGCCTCCACCTAAGATAGCAAGGCAACTTCACATTACATTGGGACATACTAGGTGCTTCAGGAAATTCATCAAGCGGTATGCACAAATCACTACACCTACAAAGAAATTGTTGAAGAAGGATGTAACTTTTCAATGGAATGAATAATGTCAGAAGATCCTCAACATATTGAAAGAAAAAATGGTAGTTGTACGTATATTAATGTTGCCTAATTGGAATAAGGAATTCCATGTCTGTATGGATTCCTCTTGTATAGATTTGGGAGTAGTATTGGCACAACCTGGTGGAGAAGAAATCAATCATCCTATAAATTTTGCAAGTGAAAAGTTATCTAAAGTAGAAAATAATTACACTGCTACAAAAAGGGAAGGACTGGCCATGGTGTATGCTTTGCAGAAGTTTAGACATTAGTTGTTAGGATCACACTTTAAAATGTTTATAGATCATTCTGCACTGAAGTATTTGGTTAATAAGACTGTCTTAGGAGAAAATATTTGCAGATGATTACTATTATTCCAAGAATATGACTTTGAAATCATTGTTAAACCAGGAAGACTGAATGTAGGACCTGATCACCTATCAAGATTGGAAATAGGGGAGACCCAACCAACAAAGAGGATAATCTTCGTGATGCACAGTTATTTACAATCAAAGTTGCAGATGACCACTTTGCATATATCATTCAGTTTTTCACCACAGGGATGGCTCCTTTAGAGTATACTACACAACAAAATAAAGAATTAGTGGTTAAGGCAACTTAATTTTCATTAATAGAAGGACATTTATATAAGATGGGACTAGATGAAATACTATGTAGATATGTTCCTAAACATGAAAGACAGATGATTCTAGCAGAAGCTCATGGTGGCACAGTTGGTGGACACTATGTAGGAAAAGCTACTAAGAAAAATATTTTGAGAGTAGGATTATGGTGGCCTACACTACACAAAGTTGCAAAGGAATATTACAGAGCATGTGATATGTGTTAAAGAATAGGAAAACCTTCAAGAAGAGATGAGATGCCATTAGTACCACAAGTTACATTGTAAGCCTTTGATAAGTGGGCTATTGATTTTGTTGGACCCATCAACCCCCTTGGAAAGAGGACTGGTGCGAGGTACATAATTACAACAACTGATTACTTGACAAGATTGAATGAAGCACAACCAATAAGGGACTGCAACGCAGAGATTGCTGCAAAGTTTATTTTTGAGTATATATTATCTAGATTTGGACGTCTAAATATTTTGATGAGTGACCAAGGTTCCCACTTCCTGAATAAAAATATTGAAGCATTGACTAAGGAATTCCAAGTCTATCATCAAAAGAGTACCCCTTATCACCCTTAGGGAAATGGAACAGTAGAAGAACTTAATAATATTTTGGAGAATGCACTGACTAAGGTATGCAATGTGAATAGAGATGACTAGGACCTTAGAATCCCAGCAGTATTATGGGCTGATAGGACCACATGTAAAAAGTGATAGGTCATACACCATTCAGGTTAGTTTATGGGAAAGAAGCTATGATGCCCATGGAATACATCATCCCTAGCTTGAGGATTGCAACTTTTACAGATATGATAGACCCTGATATAATGGAGGAAGAATTTCACAGTTGATTGCTTTGGAAGAAGGCAGATTTATAGTAGGATTCCATCAACAAGTACAAAAAGCAAGAGAAAAGGCTTGGCATGCAAGAAATATAAAGAAGAAAAAGTTCTAGGTAGGAGACCTTGTTCTCCTCTATGACAATAATTTTGTAAAATTTCCAGGAAAATTCAAGATGCATTGGTTGGGCCCCTACATTATCAAGAATATTACTGATGGATGCACAATTCAATTAGTGAAGTTAAATGGGGAATTGATCTAAGAAAGAGTAAATGGTAGCAGGTTGAATCTGTATATGGACAACCCTGTTTGTACAACCTTGCTCTAAAGAAGAAAGAAAAAAATTCTTAGTGCCACCTACAGTCAAAAGTGGGCACTGGACTATAAACTATGTTGCAGAGAGCTTCGACCTAGGGAGTTACCTCATTACAATCTAGATTATGTCGAAGTACATAGGAGCTAGATGTAAGAAGGGTTGTTCGCTACAACATGGGATGTGTCAAACTTCGCCAGAAAAATATGACTATTAAAAGGGAAAAGATAATGTTAAAACATGAGGAAAGTTTCATTTATGAGGATAGATTGACAAGATATAAGGATAGATATGCAATAACTTTATTGAATTGAGAGTTTGAATAGTTATAGTGCGAAGAAGTAGTAGAAATTATCACTGTCATATGTTGTTTGAGCGTTCCTAGGAAGAAATTGTTCGTAATTTTCATGAGAAGGGCTTATCTAGAATCGTGGAAGCTAGTATGCCTAAAACAACATCAACCAAAACAACATCATTAAAAAACAACAAAGATTTCTACGAACGAAACCAACCAAGGAAGAGAGAAGAAAGAAGAAACAAGATAGAAACCTGTCGAACCTCAATAAGAAGCTGAACAAGTCAGAGACAGTGAGGAAGAAGCAAAGCACACAAAGCAGATGGAAATAGATGGTGCAACATTTACATCACCTCTACCACCATACATTCAAGCAAGGAAACTGAATGCTAAACCAGTCAAAGGCTCAAAGGATGCGAAGTTTGGCACCTTCACACCCTTATTGCTAAAGGAAGTACCATTTACTGGGGAGTTCTTGGGAAAATACCACAACAAAAGTTCACTTTTTACGATTTCAACAATAGGAATAAATACCCACAATTCACACCAAACTACTATTTGAAACAAGTAAGCTACCTAGAGAGCAGAGTGACGAGGTTAGAGCCACAATAATGGGGAAATGGATTGGCACAGTAAGGATTGATGAACATGCTTCAGAATAAGTTCGGGGAACACGACTTGTGTGCGACAATTGCTCATGCTGGTGCATGATGGATGCTTATGGATTGGAAATAAGATCCCTATAGATCCAATGTTGATATGGAGAATCACTAGATTTCCATATCAAGGGCAGAACCCCATGGAAGAATTCATCGGAAAAGATCAGGACTGTGCCATAGCCGAGAGTATGAAGAAAAAGTTTGGTTTGACAAAAGGAAAGAGGGGATATGATATAAACTCAATCAGTGATGAGGTCATTTGCTTCACGGCACACATATTTGCCAGGAAGATCACATGAAAGTGTTGGGCTAATGAAGTCCCTGCTATGGTGGTTTCATTAGCTATGTAGTGTGCTAATCGGGTTTAGTATAACTGGGCCGAGTACTTTTACAAAGAATTTCTAGACAACTGTTGCGAGGTCTAGGAAAAAAATACAGCATTCCAATACCCTTGGTTAATTTTGATTATTGCAATGCTGGCATGGAGAGAACCGAAGGATTCATAGTTCCCTCTATTAGCTTTAGATGTCTGTGAAGTTGCATGATATGCCTCACTGTGGTATACCACCCAACCGTCACGAGCAATGGAGAACAGGATTTTTTTCATTTTTTTTCATATGCTAGTGAATAAGAATCCACGCCTGTCACTGAGGCTATACGAACAATATAGCATTGTTGCGAAGTTTAAATTTGATTTTCATAAGGTCTATATACAGGCTCACATACATGTAAAGAAGAAATGGCATCCCCTGCCATACTTAGAGATAGAATATGATCTCCTCACACTAGTACAACAGTGGCCCATAGAATGGATGACTTCACCAGAGGTAGAGGCTAAAGATAGTGCAATAGAGGAGGACACCTCGTAGCATTTTGAAGCAAGTGGTAACGACAAAGATAAGGATGAGTAGGAATCAGAGGAAGAGGAGCAACATGATGAGGGTATCTAAGACCTCCTAAAGGAGATGAGAAAAATAAAGAGGCTAAAAAGATAAAAACAGAAAAAGCTGCCACAGAAAAAACAAAGCATAGGGTGAAGCTACCACAAAGATTAAGAAGAAGTAGTAGGATATAAGATGAAGGATATCATGCCAATGGTCCTTACTGATGGGGAACAGGAGCATATTGGGGATAGAATTTAGGAGGCGATAGCAGAATCATGGAATAAGTGGGAAGATCAATACAATGCACTTCTCATAGGTGTGCAAGAGCGGATTGCAAAACTTAAAATTCTGGTACAGACAGGTAGACAACCCGCACAGATAGAGAAAAGGATTGGAGAAGAAAGGGAAATAGAGCCTACACTTACAGTGAGGTTAGCACCAATACCAGCTAGAGCACTATGGTTTGACTTTGCCGAGGTACAATACATAAGTTGCACATGGAGATAATAGAAGAGCTAAAGCTGCGTGAACAACATCCCTCGTAGCTAAATATTCAAGTAGAGAAAGAGCGGGCTTTGCTTCAGCAAAAGCTCAACTAGATGATCTAGGAAAGGGATCAAGTAGTTTAACAACAATGTAAGATCAAGGAGGTAATTGAAGAAAAATGTAAAGAGATTCCAGACCTTGATGTCCGCAAAGAAGATCCAGTAGAGGACAAGGTCGCGAAGCTCAACCTTGCGGTGAAGGGATACAAGAAGAGGATTATAGATGTGTAGTTTAAATATGAAATGTAGACCAGTGAGCTACAAATGAAGCTGCAACCAACTACACTGCAAGAAGTAAGAGAGCAAAGGGAGACTGACCTAAAGACTGCAATAGCCAGCATCTTCGCAGTAATGGAAGACTGTGGAAAATTTTTAGATGAAATTTTACAAATTTGGACTTCACTATAGGAAGATCCAAATGTGCAGAAACTGCAGGATGAGATTCAGCAGAAGAAACAATAGTGAGAAGAGATTCGAGCATCTGCGAAGAACTTACCAATCTCATATAAGCTCGCCAAAATCAATGAGGGAAAGGGTTGTTACACAGTATTTTGTCACACCTCCTATTCACTTCTTGTTCCACATCCCTAAGTACCAAAATGTTGGAAATTTTGACGTGTACTCATCATGAAACACATACTAAAACATCCCTGAAGAATGAAAGAAAAACTACCCTGAGTCAATTCTGGAGAAGGTTGACTGAAACATAACTTTCACGACCAACTCTCTTTGCTCCACTACTTTCCCATGTAGATGGCACGCTGCAGTTCTTTGAACTAGCTTTGTCGATGTGGGTTTGATATGAAATCCCATGCTAAACCTCTTCTGGCAAGTTTTCTCAAAATGGAGGAGAAGCTTCGTATGCTAGAAACTTCGAGAAACGACAAGTTGGATGTTGTTAGGTAGAGATATGGTGGAGCTCTCCCATTTGGAGCTCTTGATCCTAACTTTAAGGGTATTCCCCTTGAGATGTGGAACTTCCTTCCTCTTTTGTGGACCCCTAACTCCCTCTCCCTTCCTATAAATCAAATCCCCTCCATCCCCAAATGGTTGGTCATTGATTGCCTACATTCCTATGTTGAGATTATGCCTAAATGTTTCCTATCTAACTTGGAGAAGGAGTGCTTGAAGAGGCTTGGCTTGGACTTGGACATCCACCCAAAGGAGGTCTCCAAAAACAAGACAATGGTTGTATGCTTCCCTTTTTGATTCATTAATATATACATCTGATGTTAACTTTCCATAAATGTCTAAATACTTATGCATTTAGCTTGATACTCCTTGATCTATCAAGTAGTTTATGTTTGATATACACTATGTATGATATTGTATCTTTTATTGTCCTTTCATCTCTCTTACAGATACTCAGACGTAAGGAACAAGCAAGGAGTGAGCCTGGAAGCTAAGGGATCAAATTCATCATCAAAGGATTGAGCGATTAAGATCAGAGTGAGGTAGGCTTTTCTCTCTCTCTGCATTTTGAAACATAAGCTAGGCCCAAAGACTACATTCATTTTTTCAGTTTGTTGCTAGACCCACTCATTGGGCTAGAGAGATCACCTATGTCTGTAGAGGGGATTTATCTTCGAAACATAATGATGACTCTGCTGGGGAAGCTATAGCCTCTTCAATCTCTTTTCATGATTTGTTCTTTTGATCAGTTTGATCGACCATTGAATTATCAATTAGTCTGGGTTTGTATAGGTTTGCAGATTGAATGATAATTGCTTTAGAGTTTTAGGTATGGAATATTTGTTGAAATTTTTTTAATTTTTTCCCAACTTTCTTCTCCAGTGCGTTTTTCACTAGAATAGTTGCACTACCAACATGTTTTTACTTGAAATAGTCATGTTGAATCCACTTTCAGCAAGTTTTTGGCTATGACAACTGCACTAATCTCAGAGATTTGAGAAAATTAGGGTTTCCACCCAAGAATACAGTGCGTCCTGGCCTCTGAAGGTTTTTTTTTGTCCTCTGTTTGGATTTTCCAGTGTTTTTGTTTGGTTGTCTTATTTAATTAGCAAATTAGTCTCTTTGGCTTTGAAGTTCTTAAAGTGAAATTTGGTTGAGTTTTAGGGTTTCTAGGTCAATTACTTATCGCTTTCTCTTTGTTTGTGCCACTAAGATATTGGTTTGCTAATTTATTGAGCCTTGTTTTCTATGGAAATCATTGAAAACATCACTTTGCATTTGTTTTTGCTTGCTTTTCATGAAGTTGGTTTTCAAGTTGCATTAGGAAATTTTCATTTGGAAATCATCTTTGTTTTTAATCAAGCATGGATTATGTTGTTTGATTTTCTAGTTTAAAGAGTGCATTGTTTATTTTGTTCAAAAGAAAGAAAAAGTGAAAGGTATTTTCATTTAGGTGCTTTTGAATTGTATTTGGTGTTGCTTTGGTTGATGCATTAGTTGCATTAGAGCATTTGAATCAAATTCTCATTTTTCTTTAGTTGATGCCTTAGTTGCATTAGAGCATTCAAAAATCAAAGAAAAAACATCATTTGTATAAGTGCATCTTAGTAAAAGTAAAGATCATTTTGCTTTCAAAAAGTTGCAATTAGGATAGTGAAGAGTAAAGATCATTGTTACTTTTGAGCATTGAATTTGGAAAGCGAAAGTGAAAGTTAGTGGAAGGCTTCTTGTTTGATGCATTATTGATTGAAATTTCTTCCCTTGAATAGTCTAGCTTTCATCGAAGTGGAAAGTTTTCCTTCTCTCATATAGTTGCATCTTAGGGATTTAGGTGACATTAATTTGAACCCAAAATTGAAACATAATTCAAGATAAACCTTAAAATTTACTCAATTAACCTAAGGAGAATTTGGAACTTAACACTAATATTTAGAGCTCTAGACTAGAGACATGTTTTGACATCTATAAATCTAGAAGCTATTGTTATTTGCCAGCATTGTATCCCGGGGGTGAAATCTTGATAAACGTACAAAAGTATATAGGATCATTCTCAAGTACTCTTGGGTATATCAAGGGTGCTCCACATATGGCAAGTATATGGGAAATCTCTCATCGAACGATTATGCATTAGACAATGCTAACACGAACTTTTGTTCCCCTTATCCCTGCGTATATATTGGGAGAGCCCACTAGGTTTCTATCCTTTAGCCACAGGTAATCGAGTCAGCCACCTTTTAAACATGATACAACAAACACAACATTCAAGGAGAATGACTGCGGTACATTAAGTCCTTGGTTTAAGCTAAGGTGGATATTGTGGTTCACAGATACTTGGTAAACCCTCTTGCCGAGATTACCCTTTTTGATTTATTTTTTGTTTTTCAGTTCTAAAATTTATTGCCTAAGATAACATGTCTTACCCATGTAGTTCTCCTTAGCCTCATTGTTCCTTATTAATGGTAAATTTTCATTTAATCTCAAATAAATCACCTCCTCTCGTTTTTATTTTTTGAGAAAATGTCATCATGCTAGAACCACCGAGTTCACCTTACATATCCGCTTCACAGTCTAACACTGAAGGGTCACCATAAGGAGTCCACCCTAAGATTCCAGAGTCACTTGAAGATCAAGGTTTTGAACTTGGAATTGTCCCAATTATTTAGCCCTTTCTTCTCATCCTCCAACTTGAGAGACGTTGTCATCATCTCAGGAATCCGACCTAGAAAGTCCTGAGGTTCCTCAACAGTTTCTCTTGTTTATGCCAAATGCACTTTACAATCATTTGATAATATCTCATCAACGTCCATATAGTCTATTTGATAATCCCAACTTACATTTGGAACTTTCTCCTCATTCATCGTGGATTCCACCTTGCCAACTGTTTCCACCCATGGCATTAAAAGGTGAGATTCCAACCTCTCCTCAAGATCCTTCTCTAGAAGTCTCAACCACTCATACTCTGGATCTTGGTGATGAATCTGAATATCACTTTCTTCCTTAAGGCTTTCCATATGTATCTTGTCCTCATATGGGGACTGGGCCAACTCCACCACCTGAAAGTAGTGAACCTTTATTCCTACCACATTATACCTCTCTTGGTTATTTAGTTTCAAGTAATCCAAGTGCATCTTCACTTTATCATCATCTAATATGGTCATATGGTGTTACACCTACCTCGAGTCCATTTGTTTTAAATGTGGCTTCCCAAATTCCTATTCAAACTGTGGTTTCTTCAGTTCCTGTTCAACCTACTATCATGGTTGGTGCAATTAATGTCACTATAGGTTCTTCAACTCCTCTTTTGACCTCTATAGTGGTTACACCTCCTCGATTGAGTGGACAATATGTAGCACTACCTATCCCATAGCATGGGGGGCAAGGACCTCATCCATATGTACCTCTTATTTCTGGTGGAACCTACGTGAGTGGATCTGAAACTCACGTTATGGGAGCAAGTTAAACTATTGGTAGTATTCCTTCTAAATCTTGTCAAATTCCTTATCAGCAACCTCTTTTGGCTCAAATACCTTACCAATAGACATACCCTCCTTATGGTTCACAACAAGCTCAGAATCCACCTTTCAATCAGTAGGAAGGATCCCAAATGCAGTCTAGTCCTAATCCCTCTTTTGGGTCATCTAGTTAGTTTTAGTCTGCTTCTGGAACTTATCCTTTAGGATTTGGTAATCCTTTACAACAAGGAACCTATCCATATCAGCAAGGAACCTATCAAATTCCACAAGGAACCTATCAGTAATAGGACCTTTTGTATAGAAAGGACTGTACGTGCAACAAGGATATTATCAATAATCATTGCAATAGGAAGGGAAACCATTTCAATAGCAAGGAAAACCATTACAACAGCAAGGTCAACCATTGCAGCAGCAAGGTCAACCATTGCAGCAGCAAGGTCAACCCTTGTATCAATATGGTCAACCATTGCAATAGCAAGGTCAACCATTGCAACAACAAGGTCAATCGTTGTATCAGCAAGGTCGACCATTGCATCAACAACCCTACACTCAATACTCTTCACAGGATTTCTACCCCCCTTATGGTTCTTAATGGCCTATGTTAGGTCAATATCAAACTTTTCTGGGTCATAACCCACCTTTGTGGGGACAAACTCAACTTTTGTATGGTCAAAATTTCTCTCAGTGGGGGAAGTATCAAAATCCCTATGGTCAAAATCCACCACTATGGGGGAAAAATTAGTACCAACAAGGTTGGAGTACTCAATCTAGACCTTATCAAAGGCCTTTCATACCTTTTAATCCTCAATTTCTATTTTTAGCTACATTGGAGTTACTAGATGTGTCAAGGCTCACAAATGACCCAATACTTCATTCATTGTATTTGCCTTTGGTTCCTACCAAAGTCCCTAGCAATTGTCCAAAATTCAAAGGGAAGTCTGGAGAAGACCCCCAAGCTTATGTCATGACCTACCATTTATGGTGTTTGTCCAAATCTTGGGTCAATGAATCCATTTGATTGCATCTTTTCTAGTGAACCCTAATGGGTTTTGCCACCAAGTGGTACATCAAGTTACCTCGAGGTGCCTTTCAAGATTTAAGCAATTTGGCTATAGCTTTTATTACTCACTTCCAACTATTGATTCGATATGAAACTGGTACCCATGTCAAGTCTTTGAAACATACTACTACTACCCACATCTCTGATCACATCCATGAATGGAGATGTTGATGTCATCCTATTAAATTCAAAATCCCTGATGAAACCGAATGGTTTACTAAGTCATTCGTTAATCAAATCTCCAAAGACATAAATATGGGTGGCTGTGTGACTGAAGAACAAGCCATCGCCCATGCTCAATATCTAGATTTGGTATACTCACAACTTGGCACATTTTATGATCCCTTACCTGATGCTCTGTGACCTTCAACTGATCTGGAATCTTCTATGCCATTAGAGACACCACCCATTGATGGTATTATTGGGTTAGTGGCTCAAACTTCTAGTAATGCTTCTTCTGCTTCTACGAAGCATAAATATCCTCCGGTTACTACACTTTCTCCTCCTTCGAATACTCCCAACAATCTTGGTAAAATTTCGGAGGTGAATGTTATCCAATCTACCATAGAAGACAAAGCCTTGAAAGGAAAGAAGAAGGGTAAAGGTAAGGCTAAATATGATACTCCTAAACAGGATTCTCCTAAACCATCTATTGATGATACATCCAAACATAAGCCGAAATATCCTTCTCTTATATGTGATGAAGATCATTATACCAAGGGTTGTCCCCACCATGCTAAGGTTAGTCGTCTATTAAAAGGCACCCCAGGGACACCAACCGTGTTGAAAGAACCATTTCCATCACAACAAACTTCAATGGTAGATCAATCTCAATCCTCTACATCTTTAGGTTCTCACGTTTTTATGAGTGGAATGATACCTGTCTCTTTTGCCACTCTAACAAAATATTATCAGACTCATACCAAACCAGTTGTGGAAAATGATGTTGCTAATATGCCTTCTACTTCCACTCCAACCAGTTTTGTTCCTCTTCATATTGAACGACCTAGTAATGATTCCATTATCTGATCACCTCCCAAAGGTGTTCTTTGGAAGTCATCGTATAATCTGAATGAGTGAGTTGCTCAGCATTATAATATTATGGAAAATTTAACTCAAGCGCCTTCGACAATGTCATCTTTAGAAGTCCTCTAGACTTTTCCATTGCAAAGAAAAGCATTACTATCCACCATAGGAGGGATTGATCGTACATATTTAAATTGGATTAATTTTGACCTCGAAAACCACATTACTCGTCTCCGCATCAACTTTCCTTTTTAATACAAGTTATTATTAGAGGGAAGACTATTCATCAAACTGTTATAAATGAGGGTGCTTCTACTTGCATCATGTCCCTTTGATGTTAGAAAGCCATTGGTTGTCCACCTCTCAAATAGTCCCCTAATACCTTGAAAGCTTTCAATGGTAGAGGTTCTCATACATATGGTATTCACAATGACTTGCCAATTAAATTGGAAGGAAAAATCATTAAGCTAGAAATAGAAGTTTCCGATGCCAATATGCATTACAATATTCTCCTTGGTTGTAGCTAGACCCATGCAATGTTTTGCGTGGTTTCTACCCTATTTCGTGTGCTTTTTTCCTCACGAAGGGAAAATAGTCACTGTCAACCAACTCGCCTTTTTCTCTTCCAAATCCTCAAATGGAAATGTGCCATATGTTGTGTTATAGCACCATTTACCACTCTTGGTATATATGATGCTTTGTTTATGGCCTAGGGCAACCC
>APFE030610076.1:2173-23226 GCA_000404065.3 Pinus taeda
GTGTACAAAACTTCCTGGGGTATACATCCGGCTGAAACAAAGACCTCTGAACAATCATGCTCCACACACAACACGGTCATGGCCAAAAAACAGGAAAACAAAGTTGTTTCGAAGTTTGAAGGGGTATAAGCCATGATTTGAATGCAGCGATCAATTTGTTTAGGCAAGACATCTAAAGTGACTATGTCGGCCCATTTTAACATCAACCTCCTTAAAATCACCCATTGCAGTAGTACGTGGCCTTCACAAGAGTTTTTCACAATAAAGGATCTTTTGACACCTCCTCCTTCTCCTTGGAATCCTCCTCTCTGCTCATTTACTCCAAATATTTCTGGATCGTGTTTAAGAGTTCGAAGAGGCAGCACAACTTGAAGACGATCACCTTCCTCAACCAAGAAGGAAACCTGATCTGAAAAAGAAGCCCTCAGCTCATAAATGCTATTGTAAAAATCATTAATGTCTTGGTCATCCCCTTCTTATAAATAGGGGGTCTTGATATTGTAAAAGGGGCTCGAAAATCCTGAGAGAAAAAGGCTAATTATGTAATTCCTGTGATAGTTATAGACCTTCAGAATACCACAGAATGGTGGTTATTCCTCCTTTTGATATTTGCAGCTTGTCAGTCTTGTACAATTTCTTGCCTGTTTGTTTATCATTCCTCTTATTCATGCATCAATAAAGCATTGCATGTCTTTTAATTCTCCTGTAGATTCATTTGTGTTTATTAAAATGCACATGCCTGTGTGAGGGTTCAAAATTACATTTACAACATTGCATGATGAAAAGTCATATTTCTTCTATTGTCTATTCAACACTTCTTTTTAAACTCAGAAATAGATCATCTTTATGGTTCCAAGATCATACTTTGTAGATGAATTCCTTGTTGTTGTGAGCTCTATAATTCCGAGTTGCTTTCCTATCTTTGTATGTTATCATTTACTTTAGAACAAATATGATTTAACTGTGAACTTTTGAAGGGCAAAGCCTCCATTGTCCTATTTTATTTATGAAAACTACTTCCTTGTATTAAGGCTTATATCATTGGCTTACATCTTTGGGTAGAAGAACCACTCTCTCATGTTCATTGTTTGAAACATAAGTGTTGTCTCTTGTTGTCCAAAAAACAATTTGAGACACACAGATCTAGATGATCCTAAGCATTGGTCTTGTCAGCAATCCAAGGATGTCATTAGGGGGCTTTCTCTGTATCATGTTGCATTTGTGTTACATATGCAGGTTTTAGCCACAACATCTTCCAGCGTCATTGTCGGGGAACAGACTAGAATATTTTTCCCTGGGTACAACAAAAAATTTCATTTCCCCTGTTAGGTGAGCATAGGAAGTGTGGGTTGAAGATCTCCCACCTTGGCGACTCCACTATCCATATCTCTATTTGATCACCTTGGCTTTCAAGTAGCCCTATACTCACTCTGATGCTACAACAACTTAAAACTCTCCCTACCTTTGAATATGAAATCAATCGTATAGGGAGGTTTTTGAGATGGCCATTCCGACAATTCTGGCCAAAAAATTCGCCCCACTGGATCTCTCTTCTATTGTTGGTTCTCCCCATCATGTCCCTTCATTTCATGAGTGGGATAGCTATTCGCCTAGGTTTAGTGGGAACATAGAGAGAAGGCCCGACCAGCACCTAAAAGAGTTTCATGAATGCATGGAGAAACAAGGTATTTTCTTTGAAGATGTACAAATGAAGTTGTTCATGTATTCTTTAGCAGAAGGTGCTAGAGTCTGGTAGAAAACACTACCTAGTGGCATCATATCTTCCTTGAAATATTTTCATACAACATTTTATCAATATTATAAAATATTTTACCCCTCAAATGCTTTATTTAAAGATTTTTGCACACCTCTTAATGATGAAGAAATTCCCGAGGTTGAAGACCTTGTTGAAGATGTTTGTAGAGCTCCACTCCAAGAAAACATCTACTTGCATCAAGAAGCATCACCCAATGAGATAGAAAGTGAAGAAGGAGATATCACTGAGCTGCCAACAAACCCTCAAGGGTATAATTTAGCCAAACTAGATGTTTCTCCTTCCTATGATAAATACAACTCTGTTGGAGAGTCAAGTGATGCAGAGTGACCACGCTCCCAATCATGGGAAGCATCACAAGGAGAGGAAACCCATCAGGAAGTCAACAAAGAGCCTCCAGTTTACAATGCTCATCTTTCGCTTGGAGAACAAGACCAAGACCATCCTCCAAAGCACAATTCATATGTTCCAGAGGACGAGGAAGTGGCCATGGAGGTTTAGGAGTTGTTTGCGAGCAAGTGGAGAAAAAGCTCCTAGCAACAGGATTTTCTTGAAAAGGCTAAAGTTGAGGAGATGAACAATGATTGTAGTTTCCCTGGCCAAGAGGATATCGGCCACCAGACTGCTCATGAAAAGGAGGCAGCTACAAATTTTCCTTGTTCATTCCATGACCCTGTGGTTGAGTACATGAGCAGGTTCTTAAGTCAACACCAGAGGTCATTTCACGAGCATGAATCAGGTTCCATGTTCGATAATTTTTCATGGTGCATGCTCATTTTTATTTTTATTTTTCAGCAGCATGAAGGCACTAGGTCTAGTACCCAAATACTGGCTTGGATCCATTGGAGGGTTGAACTCACATAAGTGAATTAGGACTTGTGCATAAGTAGGAACGTATATAAATAAGCTCACTAGCTAAGCATTTACTTTCCAATTGTTAGAATTCTTATTTCTACATTTTAGATTGAGGAAGAAAAGTCCCATGGAGATTTTGTTGATTACAAAGAGGCATATATTATTGACTCCATGCCCAATGGTGAAGGATACTGGTATGCAGGTTCTCAATAGCTTTCCAGCAAGGCACTGTCCCTAGTTGGAGCCAATGTTGTCAGTCATTGCTTTTCCAATCACTAGTTGATTCAAAAGCCAAATAATAGTGATGTTTTGGGCCAAATTTTTTGCCACAGAAGCTACTAGAGACAGATTGGGCCCTCTCCATTGCCTAGTGCACAAAAAGATCTTTCTGGTGGTATAAAGAAATCTAGAAAAGTATCCCTTGATAAATTTATACCCAGTTGAACTATCCCTTTGGAAAAGCCCTGAAAGCATGAAAAGAGTAAAAATGGCTAAGCCTTCAAACAAAATCGCAACCAAGCCTGGAGGAATTATCACATCGCGTGAAGACAAATATATCGGCCGATCAGCGGGCCCGAGGGACATAGACATCGGCATCGGCAGATCGCAGTACACATCCATATTGCAATTGGCAAGGTCCAAGGGGTCCTCCCTTAAGGATTATTAGCGAAGGTGAAGGTTGATTGCGATATATAGCCCAAACTCGTCTGGAAAGGCAGATTTATGAAATACAAAGAAATGCACTGCAAAACATGGCTCGATACACCTTTTCTCTCTCCTCCATGTGGTGACTTTTGATTGGTCCACTAAGCTAACATGGTAGATGATGTCAGTGATGATGTGATAGGTACAAAAGATGATGTGGCAGGCGGACACGTGGCACTCATTTTTGGCATTTCAGGGGTCCTATGGGGCTGTTACCGGGGGCCATGTGGCATCACCTACAGGGTGACATGTGGTAGTGATGACGTCAGCAAGCTATCAACGATTGGCATATTTGGGTCTTAGTATTATTGACGAGCTTGTGATGTGATAATAGAGCCTGGATGTGATAAACTATAAACTACAGTTCATGAAGCCTTCGGGTCCGGGCATTTGTATTATTGGTGATCGGTGATCGCAATGTGCCAAAATTTAAGAAGGGCAAGACAATGGAAAAGCATTGATTGCGATATGCGGGTTTTCTCCCAGATGTGAAAAATTATAGGCTACATTTTGTAGGTTTTAACCCCCTACAGAAATTACCTACATACAAATTCTAAAACACATAAAATAATCAATGTGAGAGCATAACACATAAAAAACATATACACAAATATTTCCCCCTAGACCAAATATTACATTTACAACATTGTATGATGCAAAGTCAACATTTCTTCTATTGTCTGTTCAACACTCCTTTTTAAACTCAGGAATAGATCAACTTTATGGTTCTAGGATCATACTTTGTAGATGAATTCCTTGGTGTTGTGAGCTTTGTAATTCTGAGTTGCTTTCCTCTCTTTATCTCTTATCATTTACTTTAGAACAAATTTGATTCAACTGTACATTTTTGAAGGGAAAGGCCTCCACTATCCTGTTTTATTTCTGAAATCTACTTCTGTGTATTAAGGCTTTTATCATTGGCTTACATCTTTGGGTAGAAGAACCACTCTCTCGTGTTCATTGTTTGAAACATAAGTGTTGTCTCTTGTTATCCAAAAAACCATTTGAGGCACATTGATCTGGATGACCCTAGGCACTGGCCTTGTCAGCAATCCAAGGATGTCTCTAGGGGGCTTTCTCTGTATCATGCTGCATTTGTGCTCCATATGTAGGTTTTAGCCAAAAGAAGATTGATATTATGATCATGGTTCAAAACACTATAAAGGTAAGTTGTGATTTGACTTATCTCAAATCTTTTTGTTGTAGAAGGTTCATTAAAGAGCTTATTTGAATGATTATTTCCAAAATTGTTCATATCATTGAAATCTATTTAATAAGATATCTATGTTAAGAAGAGTAATGCTCAAATTATCGATAAATCAATGAATTCATTTCCTAAATTAGGGCTTCCAAATTGTCACCAAATATATAGAAAGATTTGAGTGTTGTAAGGTTATGAAAACCATGATCTCTTAAATTTTAGAGTTTTTGAAACTTTAGAAATTATTTTGTTTTCCCTTTTCATCCATACCAATTAGATTATGAGGAAGGGGATGGTGATAGGCCATGCTTGAATGAATATCAAATATCTAAAGAATGAATCACTCTCTAATGTGAAGTTTAATTTATGGAAATAGACAAACTAAAAAATGAGTTAGAAAACTATGAATTGAGTAAAAATAGACTATAATCCATTAGAGTTTTGAGATATGAATGATTGGACATTAATAGAATTGATATGAATAAATTATATGCAACTAGTCCTATTTTTCAAACTTATTACAACTTAGTCAATGTTAATCCCATCTCGAGTATGATATTGAAAGTGACAACCTTTATTTATGTGACATTACAGAAAATATTTAAGACAAGTTAGGTTCTAGTGAGAGAACTTGCCAAATTATTTTTATGAATACTCAACCTAATAATACATTTGTATTATGTTTATGTAATTTGTTATCTACTTTGTTAAGATTTTATAAATGGATAGGCAGATATTTTCCCTACCAAAAAATGGAGTGGATGAGATTCCTGAAATTTATGCTATTTTGACATTATCAACATGATGGTGCAAAGTAGTGCATGATAAATTTATATTGCACATCTATTTATGGGGAAATTCATCATTACAATATGTTTCCATTATACCTTCAATTGGGAATTGTGTTGTGGTATCTTTTGAAATTTTATTATTTCATAATATTATTCATAGTGATATCTATGGGTTTCCAAACATATATTGATATTTTCCATTTAAATGTCCACATGTAGGACTATAATGATAAAAAATTATATAACAAGTGAGTTGAAATAAAATATGTACATTATGTTGAATAGTGTAACTAGGTTTGGTATTCATAATGTCTATTGTAATCACGATTTTTATGTATTTGATGAAAAGAGAAAAATAAATTTTATTATTATTATAATTATTTTGTAGCATGGGTTTCATTCTCAAGGTCATATTATTTATAACTCAAGCATCGGTTGAGTGCTTCTAGGTTTTGTCATTGAGTAAATAAGTCAAAGAGTCATTCTCATATGTAAAAGGCCCTATTGGGCATCATGTAACAAGTCAAAATAATTTATTTGAGTCAAAATTATGTCAAAAGACCCTCCAAGATCAAGTCAGCCTCATGGAGGCAATTCGTACCCCTAGGAAGCCTATATATAAGACGCATTTCACCTCATTTGAAGCATATATCCAAGGCGTATGAAGAAGCAAGAGAAGAAGTTTGATCTTAAAAATAAGAAGTACTAAGGCAAGAAAAGTTCAAGAAGGAAGCTAGAGTTGAAGCTTTTGGGTCTCTCTCTCTCTCTCTCTCTCTCTCATGTGCAAAAAAAGTATGTTTTTAGGTTGAAACTCTCTCTCTCTCTCATGTGCAAAAAAAATATGTTTTTAGGTTGAAACTGTGAAGTTGCAGAATTTTTTGTTGGGGTTGAAGTTGTTGGAGATGTTTTTGGGGTCGAATTTGTTGGGGTCAACATTGTTGGAGAAGTTATTAGGGTAGAAGTTGATGGAGAAGTTGTTGGGGTTGAAGTTGCTAGAGAAGTTGTTGGAAGGTCGAAGTTTGTTGCTGTAAGTTGTTTAAGGAAAGTTCATCAAGAAGGAAGGTTGAATTGGTCATGGAGGTATCTTTATCAAGGGTCATAGGTCTTAGAATTCGTCATCTAAACATTCTATAAGAACATAATGTTTCTTGTGCATTTCCATCTCAAGAGGAGAGGTTTTGGCCCCGACTAGCAACCTACATGTTATGCCCTCTTCTCTCATTGATATTTTTTGTTTGGTAGTTGTTTGATGATAATAACATAATAATAATAAAGTGAAAGAAGAAGCTAATAACAATTAAATAAATTTAAGTAAAAGAACATCACAAGAAGTTATCAAAATGAGATAAATCACCTTATGTAGCTTCCCCTTGATTTCTCAGCATGGTATCATTGCAAATATGACAACATCAAGACAAAGAGGCAACTTGAAAATCATCCAATTGAAGAACTACACATAAGGGATGAACATAAGATATGATCAAGGATAGTCATGGAATTCAAGAAGGACTAAGAAGAAGTCAAGGACAAGGATCACACCATCACAAGAAGAAGAAGACCTTCAATATCGTACCTCCATTCAAAGAAGGATTCTGCACATTCTACATTTATACATCCAAAGGAAGCAAAAGAGAAGTCTTGTCATTATTATAAATTCAATCAAGGATTCTCTCACCCCTTATGTTGCAAATTTGAAGACAATGAAGGAGATCTACGACAAATTGGTGGAGTTTTTTTCTATGAGCACTGCAAGAGAATTCATATCTTTGAGAATCAAACTATACAAGATGAAAATCTCAAGAGAAGAAGGTATAACTTTGTATTTCATGAAGGTATTTGAAATTAGAGACCAACTACAAGAACTTAGAGAAGGAATGTTTGATCAAGATATGAGTGCCATTGTGCTCAATGCATTACCTGATGAATAAGGGAATTTTGTATCAAGCATCTATCGGAAGAAGAGTTTTACCCCCTCATCCCCCTTCTTGAATTTCTTCATATAGCAGGAGATTCATTCTTCTGTGTAGATAAGGGTAGACAGAAAAATGGCTAAGCAGATTAAAAATGATAACAGAGCTGAGAAGCGCTTGAGGATCGTTTGGCATGTAGCCAACGTTGTCTTAAATACCAAACTATGAGGCAAGGCTGGTGGAGCCTCTACACAAATCTCTAGGTAGACATTACTGGCACATTAGATTCCGGAAACATCTCTATTGGTCACAAGTGCAACCCACCTAGTGGGCTTACCTCAACAAAGTTCCCCCGACGCAATGTTAAAAGGGAACAAAGTTGAGTGCCAGGAGGGGAGGATCGGGATGATGTTACCCCAGTGATGACACCCCAACAATAGCACCCCGAAAGCACCTTTAAATGATACAAAGGAGAAGAGATGGATTGAAGTTGAGCCGGCAAGGTCCACCTGATAAGAGAATTGTGGAAAGGTTTATGAACAACACATAAGTGAAGTGGAAAGATGGCACTAAGCTAGTGGGGTGTAACCGATAGTGGCATTTTGGAGGAAGAAAGCATTGGGAAAGCATGAAAAGTTAGAAGTGAATGGAAAGGCGGGGTCCACATTCGCATTGAATGAGAAAACTAACTAACAAGCTAATGATTGGCAGATTAGCATCATCTCTAAGGCTTCCAAGTCTAGAAAGACACTTCGGGAGGTAAAACAGCACGATGAATAAGCTAACTTTAGGCCCCAAAAATTCAAAGTCAGCAACCGAAAATAATAGATCAACAGCTAGTATTGATTCCATGGGGGTCATGCCTCGTCCATGACCTTATTCATTCACCCCATTGGAGTAGGGGGACCATGCCTGCCACTAATGCACCAAAAAAATAGTGACATCAGCAAGAAAGCATGATTTTTGCGGTGCCAAGGGCCTTCTCCCATACAGTTCCCATCCAATCAAGTGTTTCCATATGTATTTCCCAAAACTCCCCACACCATCATCCCATCCATGTGCCACTCCACTACTCTCCTCTCCTACAAATCCTTCCCATAGTATTCGTTGTCATTTCAAATTTGTTTTGTCACCTGTGTTCCCCTATCTTTCTTCGATGCTCAACTCTATACAACCTACCAGCTAAGTACAGGGCGTCTGCAGCATCTTCACACTCAATTTCATCCAAGAAAAAGGTAAGCCATAATACTTACTGGTTAATAATTTCCCTTATGATTAAAATGAATAAGTCGATGCCTAAAACCACTAAATCCTGGGAAACGAAATCCACTGGTGACACTAAACCTTTTATGGACATGAAGGCTGGAATATGTGACCCCTCCTACTCTTACCACCTGCCAGACCTCCATTTTGACTTATATGGTTGATATTTGAGGAGAAAAGGAACATTCCAGGTAGTGGAGTCAGGATTGTATCACTTGGTCCCCCCCACAATGTGCCATATCCCTTAGTTTGTCTCTTGGCTCACAACTGATTACATCAAAGTGAAGAATTACATTATATCATCACCCAGAGAGAAAATTCTGGAGGTCATGCCATAATTGATCCAAAATACCCTCTTGTCCCCAAAATCTTCCAACCATAAGAGGTTTACAGAAGCTAATCTCTTTTATACTTACAATGGTCTCGTTGTTGGAGCAAAACAAAATTTCCTCCAACTAATTCTAGCTCCTGGAAATAAATCCCTTAACATTGCTAATGAGTTCCTTGTTTCTATGTTTTCAGAGACAATACAACCCATCATGACTGCTATCACCCTAAATTTTGGAGAAGAATAAATAACTAATGTTACCAAGGCTGCCATAGGACTTATTTTCAAACCATTAAACTTTTCAATTTCATATCCTGGTTTCTGTACGCAGCTTTACTAAAGGGAACTCATGTGTGTACACGACTGTTATTCATACAACTAGCATATATCTAGTAAAACATATTTGCAAATCAATTAGTTAATTATAAGTCTCTTGGAGAATATACCAATGTTTGTTATTAATGTGTTTTAAAATTATGAATTGAAATTCAAGTGTTTCATATATATAGTAAGTTACATTCTTATCCTTTTCATCAGGCTAAGCTTGATGATATAGTATTTATGGGTTTGTGTATAATTTAATAGGAACACTGCTATTGTTGTTGAAATTTAGTTTTACATTAGATAGAGACATATAAACTATATTTGAGAAACAAACCAATTTCATCATTGACTATGCTCCAATATGGATTATAATGATCATGATTAATGTGTTCTATAATTATGGATTGCATTTCCCTTTCTTATTAAAGATAAGACTTAAGACTTATTCAAACACATGAGGTAGATTTATGTTTTGTAACTAACATTGCATGGGGCTTTTTCCTTGCCTAGGAGGTTTGTAAATGGGCACAATAGCATACACTAGTGGAGAAACAAATATAGAAATTTTTGCTAGAAAGAATTAATAAATAAAAATTCAAGCTTAGATATTTATTTTATCTATTTAAAACATGAAACACAACTACTAAACTAGGAAGAGTGCACTCCTTTGATATGTAGGTTTCAATAGTATGAAGGAATGACAAAGTAGTCATAGTAGGTAAAAGATGAGAGGACCTCAAACCATCAAACAAACTCTCTATAAGGAACCTATGGCCTTCGAGTGGAATATGATAATTGTTTTCAAGTTTTTTTGCACCATAATGACACTCGAGGTTGTTAGTTATGGAGCTTGATTATCTTCCTAATTGAAAGGTATTCTTTGTAATTACATTTGTATCCCTATTCTTCACATTACGGGATTGGGGGTTTGTGGGAGATCCCCCTCACTATTATCACTAGGAGGTCCAAGGGGGTAATGAAAATCTTTTAGAACCCCCACAATAGGGTTTAGTGGCAACACTCTCTAACAGAAAATTTTGGAATAATGGCCTTGTAAAATATTGCAATTTCATAGCCAATTTGGACCATTCATCATTAGGTCACATATTTGACAGTAGAATTTATGTTAACCGTTTTCTCCCTAGAAGGAAACCTTAATTTTATGATGGCATCATATTATAGCAATATATCATTAAGGGGGAATTGCAATTGAGAGAGGAAATTATGTCAGAGTAGAGAGGAGGTCGGAAAGATTTATTGTGAGACATTGGGACTAAAATGGAGCCTCGTGAGATCAAGGGCCGTGAAATAGGCCTTGAACGATGAAAATGATCCTTTCTATGGGCCTTTGGCTAGGATATAGGAAACATTATGATTTTTTCCACATGATTGGTTTATGGGGGACTAAAACAAGGGAATAAGTTTTTGAACAAATATTTTTGAAGTTAATTTCCATGGAGAAGGACTCCAAACATGAAATAAATAATCTCTAAAGGATTTCTAGCCTCCATGTGGGAAATGATTTCCATTTGTAAATATTACATTTTAATTAAATTTGAAATCTTTGTTTTGAATTTTAAATTCTTTATAAGGTATATCTATTACATAAAGCATTCAAGACCTTAAACATAGTTAGGAAAGGAACATAAGGTCTTAGGCCTTATTTGAATCTTTCTAATATCAAGAATCTTATAGTAGTCTCAAACAACTACAGAGGATGTAAGATTAATATTCTTATAGTAGTCTCAAACTATTATAGAAGATGTAAGATCAAGATTCTTATAGTAGTCTCAAACAACTACGCAAGATGTTTGTAAATAATATTGAGCCTCTTTAGAAATCTTTGACACTATTGGTATGTTTTAGATAGTAAGAATGGGTCTCCAAACTTGTTACATGGACCAGGAATAAAAGCAAATAACTCCGGCTGAACTAAGTTTCAAACAACTACACAGATTTTTTTTTAAAGATATTTAGGTATGATATGAGTGCCATAAGGAGTTTTTCCCTACCGTATATTGAGACTAAAACTTATGGTAGGCCCCCGGGAGGAAAACATGAAGGGCTTTATGTCCTAAATGAAGTCACCATTATTTGCGGGCTGGTTTAATTAAGTTATGTGCAGCAATTTACAGAAAACAATTTAAATGTTGTGCCTTCTATATTTTTTACAAAGCTGTACAAACTCTACTAAGATAAAATATAAACAAAGAAATGACGAAAATCTTTTGAAAGGTGTTGGCATTATCTACTACTATGTGTTCCGCCTCCTTTTGCTACTATCTGTATCTGTTATTCCCCACCAGTTTTAGCGAACACAGTACAGGTTAGAAGCCCGCTACCGCATGAGTTGAACTTTGGAGGAGGAATTGGCAAGACCCGCCCTTTTGAAGGCGTTAGTCAATCCTGAAACTTTGCCACTTTTATTCATTGCAGGAATCTTTGCTTCAACATTACGCAAAGGAGGTCTCCCTTCTTCGAGATCCAGACGATGAAAATTGATCTCGAAACCCTTTTGTTGCGGAGGCTCTGCTGGTTTATCTGCCCCGCTGGAATTGGAATCTGCAGCTGGGTTTGTGGTCCTCCTGTAGGATCCCAACCATTTGGACCTTACGTAACGGTACTCTCTCCATGGCGGAATGTGCATCGCTTTCTTCTTCAGTGATCGTCGGGCTGCGTCGCACATTATTTTGATAATATTCTTCAATTTCTCCTCTTTTCCAACGAATACATTTGGGAGGAGTCTTTTCCAACGAATACATTTGGGAGGAGTCGCACCATGGTGCTGTATTGTTTAGTGGGCCTTGCAATTTCAAACTGCGCTCTGAAATCTATGTCAACCAGTAACCTCTCCTCCTTCGACTTCCCTTCACTTCTCTTCATTATTACGTCCATGTATTCGTAGTCTCCTACATTGCCCACCAAACTATATAAGATTTTCAAATTCAGAATATTTTGGAATTTAACCAATCAGGAATCTGATATATTAAAGCAATGAAAAAATCTAACAACTAAAATTAAATAATAATTTAAAATATTCTCAAAATGTACCATCTAACTAAATTCAGATCTCTCTTCCAATTAAATTCAATCAATCAATCTACGAACAAAATATTAATATTACAAACTCGACTTTACCTAAAGGAATGTGAGAGTCTCTGGTTTTCACCATTAGCGATTTACATATCCCTGCATTGTATCCCAACAGTTTCAAGTTTTTCATCACTTCCTTACACAGGTTGCTCTTACTGCAATTCACCACCATGTTCTCCTTATTTTTCAGGGCATAGTTTACACAGCCCAGCAACCGTAACTCTGCTGCACTCTTACAAGATACCATGTCCTGGATTGTTTATCAGAAAAATCAAATTTATAACGGACACACATTCAAGAAAGGGGTCATATTATCTACTCTCTATGCTCTATATCATCACATAAACACATCTAAGCCTAAGAAGAGACTGATTGTACCTCTAGTAACTGAACGTAGTGGGAATCCACAGGCTCATTATCAGAGCATGATTCTCCATAGCCGTTACAATGAGAGTCAAATTCCACGAAACCACGGACCATATCGCTGAGGGAGGTAGACTTCGAACCATTCTCCTTCCCCCTGCTTGAATCCCATTTCTTTTTCTGTAATTCTTTATGATCCAACCCAGCTTTCACTGTTTCAATCACAAGAGCGGGGAGCTTTTTGGGCTTCATAGCCTGACAATTCATCTCTGGGCACGCAGAGATGTTCACGTTCTCTTTCAGTAAACCCTCTGTCCGGTATCTCTTCGGGCAAGAGAGGGCCTGCCATTGTTACAAAACCAAGATCTCTGCTATCCAAAATCTACCCGGCTGACAGAGAAAACTGCAGATGATAACCTCAAATTTGGATATTTTTTAATATAGGATAATCTGTAACTGGTGAGAGTTATCCTGAACAGACCCAGGATCAAATCTAACTCGCTGCCACTATAAACTTAAGCTAAGTGCAACAGCCCACAATACTCACAATAGCAATTAAAGTCTGCTCTAGGGTCTCTTACTCCTCTAGCCAAAACACAACCGATCATATATATCAATAAAATTTGAATCTTCATCTAGTACATTTCACCCAGCGAAATTTACTGTTAAACCCCACCCCTTATCACTGTATAAATCTGGATACAGATGTTACTCCGGAGCTGAAGCGCATGGAAATAGGACAAAATAACAAGGTGGATGAATTAATATGCAAAAGAATTTTAAACCTCGAACAGATACATCTTTTCACACTGTGCGTGGCGTATGGTTTAAGATTAAAACTCTAAAATAGAGATTTTTTCAGACGCTGTGCTTGGCGTAAGTTATTCGGCCTTCTGTTTTGAGGCGCGGGGTTGGTGGGCCCTTTCGGGTGTGCTTGCTTTCAACTAGGAAAAAAACAAAGGCAAAAGATGACTTAACTATTGTGGAGTTTAAAATAGTATTATGTTTAGAGAGGATAAATATATTGGTTTTTTTTTAATAGTTATAATGGGTGGTTCAGTGGGATGAAGCCTCTGATTAAGTTATTGGCGTTTTGTCCTAAAGCGTTTGGTTAGTGAGCTTTTTTAGGTCGGCTTGCAAATATTTAAAAAATAAGAAAAAAATGATTTAAATATTGATTTTGATAATTTTTTTGGATTAATTACAAAAATTCATGATGTGATTAATCCTAAAGAATTTATCAAAATTAATATGGATCACAAAAGTCTAAAATTAAGATTTAAATATTGTGAAGTTTACTTTTTATCCTTGAAATAAAGGAAAAACATGACTTAAATATTGTGGAGTTTACTTTTTTACCTTTAATAATAGGGTATAAGAATGTAATTGGGTTTAGTTTATTAGGGTTGAATTTTAGTGAGTTATTGGTGAAGAGTATGTGTAATTTTTTAAAAGTTATAGGTTTAAATTGGTAAACAATTTCATATAACAATTTTGTTTATTATTTTATTATTATAAAAAAAAATAAACGCATATTTTCATTAAAAGTTAAATACAATGGCTTATGACCCTCGATCGGGGTGAGTTGGGCGGCGGGCGAAGGATCGAAGTTCAGGCGGGAGAGGATGATCTCCAAAGCAGGGGAAGATCATGTAATGATGGCACGGAGCAGCCGTACCATTAAGGTGATTCACATTTCAAGGTGGAGCGTCAGGAGAATAGGGTGGAAGGGAGGTGATATCGACTGGATGTCAGACGGGAACGGTAAGGTTGCAGGCTCAAGCGAGGGTCGAAAGGACATGGAAGTTAAGTGCAGGAACAGGCGGCAGAAGGACTCCGTTCTCATTGCAAGCGGAAGGCGGAGGACGCAAGCACGCAAAGGCGGGTAGCATGATAAATACCAGCAGAGAAGGGAGGAACGAAAAGCTAGTGAGAAGAAGAGCACAGTGAGACAAATAGGTTCAGGCGACCGAGAGCAACAGTGTAAGGAGTCCAGAGTCGAGACGCGGGTAAGGATGGAAACTAGAAGGCATGGGAGAAGAAGGGAATTCGCTGCCAACGAAGAGGTTAATAAGTGGAGTGCAAAGGGTAAAGGAAAGGCGCCGGAGCAAGTCGTTGGAGAGCCAGTCACGGCCCCGGATGACAGCGAAGAGGAGGTTGAATTGTTTGACTCAGACGAGGATAACTGCCATCAGACGCGGGCTAAACGGGGAAGGAGTGAGGCCGTTGAAACAGAAGGTAGTCAGGATTTTGGGAGGGTGAAGGCTGGAGAAGATGCGAGCATGGAGGAGTTAAAGAAGAAGGCAACATGTATGGCTCCAGCAGGCGGATTGCGGTGGGAGAAGGCAGCAGGAGAAGGGGCAGGGGAGGTCGGAGAGGCCAGCGAGGCAGAGGCAGGGGAAAAACAGGGAGTCAAAGGGAGGAGAGGGTTCCAACTTATAGAAGGAAAACCAGGGAATCAGTGGGAAGGAAAGTGTAGTTTGTTGAAAGGGCCTACTCCCAAAATACTAACAAAGGAGTCAGGAGAATTATCCAGCACATGGAGGAGGAGGCTATCCAGGACCAATCTGACCCTGAAATGGAGGATTGGGTTTATCTCCTCCCGGATTGTGGCAACACGAGAGGCCACATGACCCTTTATAAACAAGCATTGCATGTTTATTGGGTCATGAAGAGGTTGCTTGCCAAAGCTATGGAACAAGTAGCAATGGAAATGGTAGAGCTTTCTCAAGGGATTCCTAACCTCAAGAAGGAACTGAAGAATATACAGATTACCCTGCTCATGCAAGACAGGAGGATGGACGAAATTCAACAGCAGCTAAAGCAATGCCACCTTGATATCAAGAGGGATATGGACCAGCAGCCAGGCAAGGAGACATAGTCTTGTTAGTTTACATCCTTTTTTACTTTTATGAAGACAGTAGAGGATAGTTTTATCATCAAATTTTGTTATGACAAATATAGAAGGAAGATGAGTAAAATAGGTAGTCTCTACGATTGTATAGTGCATATAGCTTAGACAAATAGACTTAAGGATTTTTATTTTTGGATGGCAGTAAAAGACTTAAGATGGCCAAAAATACCCAGTTTCCCCTTGGGGCGGGTTGAGGTCATCACGTTTATGTAATGATTTTGACTTGATGAAATAGAAGTAATAGTCCCTCCGCAATTTACAAAAAAAAAAAAATACAATGGCTTATGATTTGATAAAAGAAAAAGATGTAGAAAACATTGCGAAGTTTACTTTTTACCCTTCAGAAGAGGGTATAGAGATGTTTGCAACATTACATTTTGATGGGGAACTAGCAACTGGAGGGCATATAGATGTTAAATATATTGGTTTATGATTTAACTGAGGAAAAATATGTGAGAATCTATAATCTATTAGTTGAGTTTTAGGAGTTATTGGTGAAGAATTAAAATTTTAAAGAGTATATATGCTTAAATTCTATAAATAATTTGTTATATTCAATTTAGTTTATAATAGGATTTATTATTTTATTGTTATAAAATAATAAAATAAACACATTTTTATGAGTGATGGGATGAGAATGAATATATACATTTTTGTCCAAAAGATGACGATTTGGGTGAATGATGTGTGCACGCCCAATACATTCTATCAAAAGAAGGTGGGCGATAAGATGAAGATTTTTTGTATATCTATTTACATTATTGAATAGTAGTTATGGATTGATAAAAGATGAGTGACGAGATGGACGTTATTTGTATCTCCAGTCACTAGTTATGGGATGGTGAAGATGTGTACATATGCCTTTGTCCCAAAAGGATTAATTGGGTGAAGGACGTGTGTATGTACTATACTCTTTACCATAATCCATAATAAAATCGGAGATAAGATGAATATTATATGTACTCCATTCAATTTTTTGAATGGTTATGGGAGGGTGAAGATGTGTACATACACGTTTGCCCCAAAAAGACAGTAGACGGGTTACTCATGTGTATGCACAATACCCTCTACAACAAGAAGATGGGTGATAAGATGAAGATTATATGTATGTCCTTTCACTTTGTTGAATAGTTATGTGAGGGCGAAGATGTGTAGATACACAGTGGTACTAACGTATATTACTATGTAAAGTTGTAATAAATATAAGTGGAAATTATGTAAATATTTCAATAATTTTAAAAGATTACATTATCACTAATTTATTTATTTTTAAAAGGGGAATTTTATTAATAGAAAATGTTGGGGCTATCTATAATTGGTTTACATTTCAAAGTTTGCAAAGTCAAATTTTCTCATAACTTTCCAACCTATGGGTTACTTTTAGATCATTTTCCTATCCAAAACAAAAAACCAAAATTACATGGAGTTCTAAATATAAAATATTTGAAAAATACATATAAAATCTTATTGCCTTTTCAAGCCATGTCTAATTATTAAGCTCTTTTGTCTTAAGAAAAGACATCTTCTTTTTCTAGGCTATCCTCAAGAACATGAATATTCAATTCAAAAGGCACCATGGAGGAGTAGTAGATTTGGGTTGCTGAAGATGTTGGGCTCTTTGTTGCCAAAGGAGGTCGAAATGATACCTAGAGTTCTTCCATTCTCTTCCTTAAACCATAAATTTCGCTCTTCTAGCTTTGAATGAAAACCCTATGTTACCATAAACTTATTCTCCTTATTGTGATGCAGACCATGTTGTCGCTAAACTTCAAACTACATCATGAGATTAAGCACTTTTATAGAGCTTCATTTATGCTCAACATTCTCATGGTCTACTTAACAAATAAATTTATTACTATTAAGATTTCTTAACAATTTTATTAGTGCTCTTATATATAGAGGTTGGGATGCCATAGGGTGTGCACCCCTCAACCTATTGTAAATACACAACAATCACTCTTAGGATTTATCATCATCTTATAAGGAATTGGAAACAACGATACACATTCATTGAAGTTGAGGTAAATGGACACATTTATAAAAAATAGAGGATAAAAGTGCACATTTATCATAAATATACACATGTTCACCTCAAATCTCATTAGAAATAAATATAACATATGTACTTTCTAATTCTCAAAATGTACATATTTATTCACTCTACTATGTTATATGATTTAGGCAATTGTAAATATAGCTTTTGTTAAATCACTACCTTCGTAATCATAATAAAATATTTAAAAATTTAAATTCAAAATTTACAATTATCATATATATATAAACTGAAAATTAAAATTATTAAAGAAAATATGAAGTTACATTCAGTAGATTTGTATATTTATGTGTTGGTCTTTATGTTTGCACTTCGAGTCCAAGGTTCATGGAACAATGTACAACATGACTGTATCAATGATTATATCATGTTGATCGATTTCATGAACTCTACCATGTCATTTAAGACATACAACAAACAAGGTAAATTATATGTAACTTTAAATTATGCTCAAAGAAATTCATTGTTGTACATAAAATCTTTATTCTTATATAAATAAATTGAAATTCTAAGTTTTTCCCATTCATATATATACATATAGATTGTAAAATACATAACATAGATTTACCTTTTATAAATAATATTATATGGTAATTTTGTCTAGATTATGAAAGTTTACATAAAATTGTAAGGGTTTTAGGTTATATGAAACTTTGCAAGCTTAATGGTCATCAACAAGACCTTGAATCAACCACATGATCCATTGGTGATACATTTTAAGGAACTTTCTGCTTGCGATATGATATCAACACCATTCATAGACCAAGATTGTCACTCTATAAAGCTTTAATATTGGTATGCATGAGGTGCAAACAAGAGAAACCTTTGTATATACTTTTAGAGGTTGTATGGTAGCATTGGCACCTTCTATGTTTTCATGGACACTAGGAAAAAGGGAAAGAATGTCACAAATTTTTGTGAATCGTTTCCCATAATAGTGCATGTTTGTTGGCCTATTTTTTCCAATTTAATTTCAACATAATAACTTTAATAATTAGAACTACAAAAACAACAAAACCTCCCTTTTTTTAATGCATCTAAGTATCTCCACTTTATATGCCATATTTAAATAACTTATACAAATATGTCATTCATAAAATTGCTCCCATATATATATTCAAGTATACAATCTTCTTAGATAAATTAACATTATTTACTACATTTCATTTGTATTATTAAATATATAAATATGAATGAAAATAATTCAAACCCTACGTTAACACCTACCCTTGAAAAATAAAGTGTGTATATATATAGATATATATATAACAATAACATTAAAATTTGAAAAAACGCATGTGCAAAAACATGTACCAGTTCAAATTCCCATCAAACGTACATGGCATTATCAAAGGCTCCCAATTCAATGGATCCTAATTTTATCTCTATAAAAGTGCAATCTTAAATAAAATGCATTCAAACATGTATTCAATACAATCTTAGGTTCCAAAATATTTTAAAAAATAACATACATCACAATAGAATTATTTTATAATTACCAATTAAGCATTCGATAACATACATCACAATAGAATTATTTTATAATTACCAATTAAGTATTCGATTTCATACTTTTATATGATAAAATGATCACTTTATGAACACATATACTCATGAAATGCTACTTACAAATGTTATTATCATTAACATCAAAATCCAATCAAAAGCCATTTCTTTGCATACATTTGATATTTATTATAATTACTAATAAATTTATCAAGGGGACAGATAATAATAGATGTCCATATATCTCCATGTCAGAGATTGAAATAGAAATCAACTTTGTATTTCTTATCCTCGCTCTTTATTTATAGTCTCTCAAATTGGGCTTCTAATGTTTTCTTATAGGGTGTGTACAAACATTCTAATGGAAATGGAATAGAACTATGTTGCTATTATAATCCTTGTTTTAGTTTTATTTATTGTTTTTGGAAAAAAAATCTTATTATTGTTATGTGTCTATGTAGGTCACCTCTTCATTTAATCTTGCAAAAGATTATGTGAAATAATTAGTAGGCTTATAACCTTGCCTTGTCTTTAGCAAAAGAAAAATCAACTATATCACTCAACAATATAGTTCAACTCTTAATGTAACCATGAATACCAACATGATATACATATACTTGCTCTTAACCCATAAAAATGAAAAAAATTGACTTTTAATTACTAAAAAGCTCCCTCCTTATTACTCTGCATAAAATATTTCTAGTACTAGCCAGTACATGCCAAAGTGAGTTCAAACTTCTTTTACCTACATATTTACAACTTAAATTTTTGCTATGGTTATTATGTTATCCAAATTAAAAATAATTATATGTAAAAAAATGAGACTCTTATGTTTCCCAATTGCTTATGGTTAAATATTTGGGAGACATTCCCAATGCACCACTTGGTGGTTCTCCCACGTAATTTCTACCATTGTTTTTTTCTTGAATTGATAGAGTAAATTTTATTTTATTTTTTTCAACACCTAGCATGATGTATTACTATTATTATTGATTGAGTTCACATGGGGTTTGTTTGTAAATAGTTCCAAAGGTCATGCTGACCAAAATCAGGGACTTCCAAGACGTGATATTCATGTTTTTACAGCTCAATTAGTTATTTGTAAGTCTCTTGGAGAAGATCCTAATTCTCATGGTTGACTTGTTCTAAAATTATGGATTTCAATTCACCTGGTTTATATATAATAAGTTACATTCTTATCTTTTTCATCGGGCTAAGCTCGATGACATAGTATTTATCATATCCAGATCGGGTTTGTGTATTGTTTTAGGAGGCACATTGCTATTGTTGTTAAAATTTAGTTTTACATTATATGGTGATATATGAACCATATTTGGAGAAGACAAACTAGTTTCATCATGGACTATGTTCCAATAGAGATTGCAATACTTATGGTTGATGTGATTTAAAATTATGAATTGCAATTTTCTTTTAATTGAAGATAATACTTATTTCAATTAAAGATAATACTTCTTATTGAAATGCATGAGGTAGATTTTTGTTTTGTAAATTTTGTTTTTATGTGGGAGGTTTACAAATGGGCACAAGAATAAGTTGGTAGAGCCAAAAATATAGAATTTGTAGGTAGAAAGAATTAATAAAATAGAAGTCAAGTTTATATATCTATTTTATATATTTAAAATATGACATAATTATGAAACTAGGAAGAGTATAATATTTTGATATATAAGCCTTATTACTATGAAGGAATGAAAAAATAGTCATTGTAGGTAAAACAATTGAGTATTTCAAACCACTACACAAACTCTCTCTAAGGAATCTATAACCTTTGAGTGGAATATAGTAATTGTTTGCAAGTTTTTTGCACCATGTATGGAACTCAGGGTTGTTGGTAGTGGAGATATCTTCTTGATTTAGAGGTCTTTTTTCTAGCTACATTTGTATCCCTATTCCTGACATTAGGGGGTGGGGAGTTTGTGGGGCCTTTGCTTATTTTTGAGCTATGGTTGGTC
>APFE030610076.1:52908-74345 GCA_000404065.3 Pinus taeda
GTACCATCCGGGACCAGTCAGGATAGTTCTCCTTGCCAGTGAGAACTATTCCTATCATAGAGATGATTGAATGCATTCTGTAAAGGTTACTTCTGCTGAAAAAAAAACTTTTGCTGATATATACTTCTGATGGAAAAAAAAAATACTCTTAAAAAACTTCTACTGCTTTGAAAAAATGATTTTACTATGGAGAAAAAATCATTAAATTCTGCTACATATATCTCTGCAAAAGGGCGCTTCACTGTAATATATAACCCCAATATTCAAAGTTCTGCTACTGGAAAAGAGCACTTCACTGTAATATATTGTTGTCAGAGATATATATAACACTAATATTCACAGTTCTGCTATATGTATCAGATGGCTAACCATATTTCGACAAGATTTCATACGGTAGTCATGAATGTAAATAAAATGAAACCATCAATCCTCTTAACCAATACAATATGCGTTTTACAAATGGGCGTCCTCAGGCCACGGTTTCTTTCTTTCAACAAACTGTTTTACATCACAAAAAATCCTTTCTACATTGTTTTACATTAGCGGCAGTCTTTCAACAGGCAGCGGCAGTCTTTCAACAAACTGTTTTATATCAAAATCGATTTCAAAAAATTGTTTTACATCACAAAAAAATCCTTTCTACACTGTTTTACATCAAAATCGATTTCAAAAAAACTGTTTTACAAGCGAATGGTCCGTAGTTCGCTCTGGAGGCACCACACCGTTCGTTTGAATGGCAAACACCGTTCGTTTGAATGGCAAACGCAGTTTGTTTGACTGGCAAACACCGTTCGTTTGAATGGAAAACGCAGTTTGTTTGACTGGCAAACACCGTTCGTTTGAATGGAAAATGCAGTTCGTTTGAATGGCACCACACCGTTGGCAACTCCGATCGCAAACGCACCAGCACTAGGGCATCTCCAAAATGGAAAATCGCACCAGCACCGTTGGCATCTCCACAATAGCAGACTTATGGCAAACGCACCACCAGTTTATGGACAATAATCAGACTTAAATCAGCTAATTCAAGGCGTTTCAAACAAAACTTATATCGGCTATCCAACTCTACGCAGCAGGCAATCACATAAGAGGACAGTGAATGCATCCGTTCGGGATTTATCAACGACGGCTCAGATCAAGGCGTTTCATAACAGCTGAAAAAATTCCTTCATAACAGTCATACATTACCTAATTCAAGGCGTTTCAATGCAGGTAGCGGCAGTCTTCAGCAGCTGCAGTCTTCAGGCAGCGCCAAGCTCCAGGTATTCCAGGGATGTCAGAGACTGAGCAGCTCAGGCAGGAGTTACAACTATTTCTGGGACATGTGCTCTGATACCATGTCAGGCTAGGGTAACTCCAGAATGACTGAGCGAGAAAAACTGATTGATATTATTCATTAGCTGACATATATTTATATACATAAATACAGGCGGATCAGTTCATCTTCTGGATGACTGTCCAATTCACCCATCCGTTTCGGATTAGGTGTCAAAAGATAGAGACATATAAACTATATTTGAGAAACAAACCAATTTCATCATTGACTATGGTCCAATATGGATTATAATGATCATGATTAATGTGTTCTATAATTATGGATTGCATTTCCCTTTCTTATTAAAGATAAGACTTAAGACTTATTGAAACACATGAGGTAGATTTATGTTTTGTAACTAACATTACTTTTTCCTTGCCTAGGAGGTTTCTAAATGGGCACAAAAGCATATACTAGTGGAGAAACAAATATAGAATTTTTTGCTAGAAAGAATTAACTAATAAAAATTCTTTCTTAGATGTTTATTTTATCTATTTAAAACATGAAACACAACTACTAAACTAGGAAGAGTGCACTCCTTTGATATGTAGGTTTCAATAGTATGAAGGAATGACAAAGTAGTCATAGTAGGTAAAACATGAGAGGACCTCAAACCACCACACAAACTCTCTATAAGGAACCTATGGCCTTCGAGTGGAATATGATAATTGTTTTCAAGTTTTTTTGCACCATAATGACACTAGAGGTTGTTAGTTATGGAGCTTGATTATCTTCCTAATTGAAAGGTATTCTTTGCAATTACATTTGTATCCCTATTCTTCACATTCTTGCCAACTTTTGTTATAGTCTTGCAATGCATTTACTTTACTGGAGAAAACATCATTGATTTTACTTGAATAAACAATTTTATTTTTAATTAGGTTATACTTACAAATCTTGTTATTATTAATTAGGTAATTCCATTTCCACCAATTCAAAATAATTTAGATAAAATTATTACTTTATTCCTATGATTTTATTCTTTCGAATGAAATCTATAACCTCTTCCAAATTATCTATTTTGATCTCCTTCATAAGATTTGTTGTCACTCACTGCTTTTCCAGTCAGCAGTTGCTTCAAAAGCCAAATAAAAGTGATGTTTGAGGTCAAATTCTGAGCCACAGAAGCTACCAAAGCCAGATCAAACCCTCTCCATTTCCTAGTGCATGGAAAGAGCTTTCTAGTGGTATAAAGAAATCCAGAAAAAGATCCCTAGATCAAAAGTTGTAGAGTTGAACTATCCCTTTGAAGCAACCCTAAAAGCACGAAAAGGGTAAAAATGGATAAGTATTAAAAAAAAATCGCAATTGGGCTTGGAGGATTTATCGCATCACGTGAAGACAAAGATATCGGTTGATCGATGGGCTCGGGGGACATAGACATTAGCATCGACAGATCATAGCAGATGTCCATATCATAATCAGCGAAGTCCAAGGGGTCCTCCCTTAAGGATTATCAGTAGAGGCGAATGCCGATTGTGATATATAGACCAAACTTGTCGGGGGAGGTGGATTTCCAAAATACAAAGAAATGTGCTGCAAAACACAACTCGGGACGCCCCTTCTCTCTCCTCCACATGGTGACTTCTGATTGGTCTACTGAACTAACATGGAAGCTCATGTCAGTGATGACATGGCAGGTATGGAAGATGACATGGCAAGAAGACATGTGGCACACATTTTTGGCACTTTTAGGGGTCTTATGGGACTATTTCCAGGTTCCACGTTGCACCATCCACAAGGTGACGTGTGGCAGTGATGATGTCAACAATGATGTCAACAAGATATCGGTGATTGAAGATCAATGTATTTGGGTCTTAGTATTATCGGTGAGGTTGCGATGTGATAGAAGAGCCCGGATGTGATAAACTATAAGCTACATTTCATGAAGCCTTCAGGTCTAGGCATTTGTATTATCGACAATCGATGATCATAATGTGCCAAAAGTTAAAAAGGGGAGACATTGGAGAAGCATTGATTGCGATATGCAGGTTTTCTCCCGGATGCGACAAATTATAGGTTTCATTTCATAACATTTTGCGTCCACCTAAATCACCAAATAAGGATATTTGTATAGAAAAGAAAGGCTCTTGCTCGCTCTTCAGAAGACTTAAATGCTGAAGTGAAAGAAATCTCGGTCACAACCAAAAAACAGGAAAACAGAGTTGTTTTGAAGTTTGAAGGGGCAGAAGCTAGGATTCGAATGCAGCGATCAATTTTCTTAGGAAAGACATTCGAAGTGACTATGTTGGCCTTTTTTCACATCAACCTCCTTAAAATCACCCATTGTAGTAGTACATGGCCTTCACAAGAGTTTCTCCCAATATAGGATCTTCTGACACCTCCTCCTTCTCCCTGGAATCCTCCTCTCTGCTCATTTACTCCAAATATTTCTGGATCGTGTTTAACCGTTCAAAGAGGTAGCACAACTTCAAGACTATCACCTTCCTCAACCGAGAAGGAAACTTGATCTGAAAAGGAAGCCCTCGACCCATGAATGCTATTGTAAAAATCATTAATGTCTTGGTCATCCCCTTCTTATAAATAAGGGGTCTTGATATTGTAAAAGGGGTTCAAAAATCCCGAGAGAAAATGGTTGATTATGTAATTCCCATGATAGTTATAGACCTTTAGAATACCACAGATTGGTGATGATTCCTCCTTTTGAGCTTTGCAACTTGTCAGTCTTGTAAAATTCTTGTCTGTTTGTTTATCATTCCTCCTATTCATGCATCAATAAAGCACTGCAATGTCTTCTAATTCTCCTATAGATTCATTTGTGTTTATTAAAATGCACATGCCTGTGTGAGGGTTTAAAATTACATTTACAACATTGTATGATGCAAAGTCATATTTCTTCTATTATCTGTTCCACACTCTGTTTTAAACTCAGAAATAGATCAACTTTATCGTTCCAAGATCATACTTTGTAGATGAATTCCTTGTTGTTGTGAGCTCTATAATTATGAGTTTCTTTCCTATCTTTGTTTCTTATCATTTACTTTAGAACAAATATGAGTTAATTGTGAACTTTTGAAGGGCAAGGCCTCCACTGTCCTGTTTTATTTATGAAATCTACTTCCTTATATTAAGGCTTATATCATTGGCTTACATCTTTGGGTAGAAGAACCACTGTCTCATGTTCATTGTTTGAAACATAAGTGTTGTGTCTTGTTATCCAAAAAATAATTTGAGACACACTGATCTAGATGACACTAAGCATTGGTCTTGTCAGCAATCCAAGGATGTCTCTAGGGGGCTTTCTTTGTATCATGCTGCATTTGTGTTACATATGCAGGTTTTAGCCACAAAATCTTCTGGCATCATTGTCAGGGAACAAATTAGAATATTTTTCCCTGGGTATGACAAAAAATTTCATTTCCTATGTTAGGTGAGCATAGGAAGTGTGGGTTGAAGATCTCCCACCTTGGTGACTCCACTATCCATATCTTATTTTGATCAGCTTGGATTTCAAGTAGCCCTGTACTCACTCTAATGCTACAACAGCTTAAAACTCTCCCTACCTCTGAAGCTGAAATCAATCGTATAGGGAGGTTTTCGAGATGGACATTCCCACATTTCTAGCCAACAAATTCACCCCACTAGATCTCTCTTCTATTGCTGGTTCTCCCCATCATGTCCCTTCATTTCATGAGTGGGATAGCTATTCACCTAGGTTCAGTGGGAACACAGAGAGAAGGCCCGACCAACACCTAAAAGAGTTTCACAAATGCATGGAGAAACAAGGTATTTTCTTTGAAGATGTACAAATGAAGTTGTTCATGTATTCTTTAGAAGAAGGTGCTAGAGTCTAGTACAAAACACTACCTCGTGGCATCATATCTTCCTTGAAATATTTTCATACAACATTCCATCAATATTACAAAATATTTTACCCCTTGAATGCTTTATTTAAGGATTGTTGCACACCTCTTAATGATGAAGAAATTCTCTAGGTTGAAGACCTTGTTAAAGATGTTTGTAGAGCTCCACTCCAAGAAAAAATCTACTTGCATTAGGAAGCATCACCCAATGAGATAGAAAGTGAAGAAGGAGATATCATTAAGCTGCCAACAAACCCTCAGGGGTATAATTTAGCCAAACTGGATGTTTCTCCTTCCTATGATAAATATAACTTTGTTGGAGAGTCAACTGATGTAGAGTGACCATGCTCCTAGTCATGGGAAGCATCACAAGAAGAGGAAACCCATGAGGAAGTCAGCGAAGAGCCTCCAGTTTCCAATGCTCATCTTTTGCCTGGAGAACAAGACTAAGACCCACCTCCAAAGCATGATTCATATTACCTAGAGGACAAGGAAATAGCCATGGAGGTTCAGAAGGACTTGTTTGAAAGCAAGTGGAGAAAAAGCTCCCAACAACAAGCTTTTCTTGAAAAGGTTAAAGTTGAGGAGTTGAACAATGATTGTAGTTGCCCTGGCCAAGAGGATATCGGCCACCAAACTGCTCATGAAAAGGAGGTAGCTACAAATTTTCCTTGTTCATTCCATGACCCTGTGGCTGAGTACATGAGAAGGTTCTTAAGTTAGCACTAGAGGTCATTTCACGAGCATGAATTAGGTTCCATGTTCGATAATTTTTCATGGTGCATGCTCCTTTTATTTTTTATTTTTTCAGTAGCATGAAGGCACTAGGTCTAGCACCCAAATACTGGCCTGGATCCATTGGAGGGTTGAACTCACCTAGGTGAATTGGGACCTGTGCATAATAGGAATGTATATAAATAAGCTCACTAGCTAAGAATTTACTTTCCAGTTGTTAGAATTCTTATTTCTACATTTTAGATTGAGGAAGAAAAGTCCCATGGAGCTTTTGCTGATTACAAAGAAGCATTTATTATTGACTCCATTCCCAATGGTGAAGGATACTGGTATGCTAGTTCTCAACACCTTTCCAGCAAGGCATTGTCCCCAGTTGGAGCCAATTTTGTCACTCATTGCTTTTCCAACCACCAATTGCTTCAAAAGCCAAATAATAGTGATGTTTGGGGCCAAATTCTGAGCCACAGAAGCTACCAGAGCTAGATTGGGCCCTCTCCATTGCCTAGTGTATGGAAAGATCTCCTTGGTGATATAAAGAAATATAGAAAAGGATCCCTAGATCAATTTACACCCAGTTGAAATATCTCTTTGAAAAATCCTTGAAAGCATTAAAAGGATAAAAATGGCTAAGTGTTCAAACAAAATCGCAATTAGGCTTGGAGGAATTATCACATTGCGTGAAGACAAATATATTGGTCGATCGGCAGGCCCGGGGGACATAGACATCGGCATCGGCGGATCGCAATACATGTCCATATCGCAATCGACAACGTCCAAGGGGTCCTTACTTAAGGATTATCAGTGGAGGTGAAGGTTGATTGTGATATATACACCAAACTCGTTGGGGGAGGCAGATTTATGAAATACAAAGAAATGCACGACAAAACATGGGTCGAGACACCCCTTCTCTCTCCTCCATGTGGCAACTTTTGATTGGTCAGCTAAGTTGACATGGTAGATGACGTCAGTGATGATGTGGCATGTACGAAAGATGATGTGGTAGGTAGACACATGGCACTCATTTTTTGCATTTTCAGGGGTCCTATGGGGCTGTTTTCAGGTGCCATGTGGCATCACCTATAGGGTGACATGTGGTAGTGATGACGTCAGAAAGCTATGAGTGATTGGAATATTTTGGAATTAGTATTATCCACGAGCTTGCGATGTGATAATAGAGCCCAGATGCGATAAACTATAAACTACAGTTCATGAAGCCTTTAGATCCAAGCATTTGTATTATTGGTGATTAGCGATCACAATGTGCCAAAATTTAAAAAGCGCAAGACAATGGAAAAGCATTGATTGCGATATGTGGGTTGTCACCCAGATGCGAAAAATTATAGGCTAAATTTTGTAGGTTTTAACCCCATACTGAAATTACCTGCATACGAATGCTAAAACACATAAAATAAACAATGCGAGAGCATAACACAAAACACATATACACAAAGATTTTCCACTAGATCCCGAAACCGAGACTACGAGCTTGATTTTTCATTATATTCCTTTCAATGTTACAATACATATTTATACATGTCGAAGCATCCAATAGCATGGATCGAAAACCATTGTGTCCAAAACCATGTGTGAATAATCATGCACAAAACCATAGGTAGGTCCATCCAACCTAATAAAGGGTCCAAAAACACAATTTTTCGGGGTGCTGCCCCAGGCCTCATAGAGTGGGGTTACCTGCACCCATCAAACCCCTTGTGACTCCCTCCACTACGCAATCAACACAATAGAGGGGGGGCTCCACCCCCCTTCTAAACCCCAAGTTAATTACCTGGGCTAGTCATGGAAAGAATATAACACAACCCAACACATTTCATAACATTTTGCATCCTCCTAAATCACCAAAATGGATATTTGTATTGAAAACAAAGGCTCCTTTTTGCTCTTCAAAAGACTTAAATGTTGAAGTGAAAGAAACCCCAATCACCGCCATAAAAAAATAAATAAAGTTGTCTCGAAGTTTTAAGAGGAAAAAGCCAGGATTCAAATGCAACGATCAATTTATTTAGGCAAGACATCTGAAGTGACTATGTCAACCCATTTTCACATTAGCCACCTTAAAATCACCCATTGCAGTAGTACACTACCTTCACAAGAGTTTTTCGCAATAAAGGATGTGCTAACACGTCCTCCTTCTCCTTAGGATCCTCCTCTCTGCTCATTCACTCCAAAGATTTCTGGATTGTGTTTAAGAGTTCGAAGAGGTAGTGTAGCTTGAAGACGATCCCTTCCTTGGCTGAGAAGGAAACTTGATCTGACAAAGAAGCCCTTGACCCATGAATGTTCCAGTAAAAATCATTAATGCCTTGGTCATCCCCATTTTTATATTGTAAAAGGTGTTCGAAAATCCTAAGAGAAAAGGGCTGATTATGTAATTCTTATGATAGTTATAGACCTTCAGAATACCATAGATTGGTGGTGATTCCTCCTTCTGAGCTTTGCAGCTTGTTAGTCCTATACAATTACTTGTTTTTTATTTATCACTCCTCCTATTCATGCATCAATAAAGCACTGAAATGTCTTTTAATTCTCCTGCAGATTCATTTGTGTTTATTTAAATGCACATGCCTATGTGAGGGTTCAAAATTACATTTACGACATTGTATGATGCAAAGTCATCGTTTCTTCTATTGTCTATTCAACACTCCTTTTTAAACTCAAAATAGATCAACTTTATGGCTCTAGGATCATAATTTGTAGATGAATTCCTTGGTGTTGTGAGCTCTATAATTCTGAGTTGCTTTCCTCTCTTTATCTCTTATCATTTACTTTAGAACAAATTCGATTTAACTGTGAATTTTTGAAGGGAAAGGCCTCCACTATCCTGTTTTATTGCTGAAATCTACTTCTGTGTATTAAGGCTTTTATCATTGGCTTACATCTATGGGTAGAAGAACCACTTTCTCATGTTCCTTGTTTGAAACATAAGTGTTGTCTCTTTTTATCCAAAAAATCATTTGAGGCACACTGATCTGGATGACCCTAGGCACTGGTCTTATCAGCAATCTAAGGCTGTCTCTAGGGGGCTTTCTCTATATCATGCTACATTTGTGCTGCATATGCAGGTTTTAGCCAAAAGAAGATTGATATTATGATCATGGTTCAAAAAACTATAAAGGTAACTTGTGATTTGACTTATCTCAAATCTTTTTGTTGTAGAAGGTTCATTAAAGAGCTTATTTGAATGATTATTACCAAAATTGTTCATATCATTGAAATCTATTTAATAAGATATCTATGTTAAGAAGAGTAATGCTAAAATTATCTATAAATCAATTAATGCATTTCCTAAATTAGGGCTTCCAAATTGTCACCAAATATATAGAAATATTTGAGTGTTGTAAGGTTATGAAAGCCATGATCTCTTAAATTTTTAGAGTTTTTGAAACTTTAGAAAGTATTTTGCTTTCCCTTTTCATCCATACCAATTAGATTATGAGGAAGGGAATGGTGATATGCCATGCTTGAATGAATATCAAATATCTAAAGAATGAATCACTCTCTAATGTGAAGTTTAATTTATGGAAATAGACAAACTAAAAAATGAGTTAGAAAACTATGAATTGAGTAAAAATAAACTATAATGCATTAGAGTTCTAAAATATGAATGATTGGACATTAATAGGATTGATAGGAATAAATTATATAAAGCTAGTTCAATCCTATATTTCAAACTTATTACAACTTAGTCAATGTTAATCCCATCTGGAGTATGATATTGAAAGTGACAACCTTTATTTATGTGACGTTATAGATAATATTTAAGACGAGTTAGGTTCTAGTGAGAGAAATTAGCTGAATTATTTTTATTAATACTCAACCTAATAATACGTTTGTATTATATTTATGTAATTTGTTATCTAATTTGTTAAGATTTTATAAATGGATAGGCAGATATTTTCCCTACCAAAAAATGGATTGGATGAGATTCTTGAAATTTATGCTATTTTGACATTATCAACATGATGGTGCAAAGTAGTGCATGATAAATTTATATTGCACATCTATTTATGGGGAAATTCATCATTACAATATGTTTCCATTATACCTTCAATTGGGAATTGTGTTGTAGTATCTTTTAAAATTTTATTATTTCATAATATTATTCATAGTGATATGTATGGGTTTCCAAACATATATTAATATTTTCCATTTAAATGTCCACATGTAGGACTATAATGGTAAGAACTTATATAACAAGTGAGTTGAAATAAAATATGTATATTATGTTGAAAAGTGTAACTAGGTTTGGTATTCATAATGTCTATTGTAATCACGATTTTATGTAATTGATGAAAAGAGAGAAATAAATTTATTACTATTATTATTTTGTAGCATGGGTTCCATGCTCAAGGTGATACTATTTATAAGTCAAGAATCGATTGAGTGCTTCTAGGTTTTTTCATTGAGTAAATAAGTCAAAGATTCACTCTCATATGTAAAAGGCCCCTTTTGGGCATCATGTAACAAGTCAAAATAATTTATTTGATTCAAAATTGTGTCAAAAGACCCTCTAAGATCAAGTCAGCCTCATGGATGCAATTCGTACCCCTAGGAAGACTATATATAAGAGGCATTTCACCTCATTTGAAGCATATATCCAATACATATGAAGAAGCAAGAGAAATCATTTGATCTTAAAAATAAGATGTACTAAGGCAAGAAAAGTTCAAGAAGGAAGCTAGAGTCGAAGCTTTTGGGTCTCTCTCTCTCTCATGTGCAAAAAAAATATGTTTTTAGGTCAAAGCTGTGAAGTTACAGAATTTTTTGTTGGGGTTGAAGTTGCTGGAGATGTTTTTGGGGTAGAATTTGTTGGTGTCAACGTTGTTGGAGAAGTTATTAGGGTAGAAGTTGCTGGAGAAGTTGTTGGGGTTGAAGTTGCTAGAGAAGTTGTTGGAAGGTCAAAGTTTGTTGCTGTAAGTTGTTTAAGGAAATATCATCAAGAAGGAAGGTTGAATTGGTCTTGGAAGGATCTTTATCAAGGGTCATAGGTCTTGGAATTCGTCATATGAACATTCTATAAGAACATAAGTTTTCTTGTGCATTTCCCTCTCAAGAGGAGAGGTTTTGGCCCCAACTAGCAACCTACATTTTATGTCCTCTTCTCTAATTGATATATATTGTTTGGTATTTGTTTGATGATAATAACATAATAATAATAAAGTGAAAGAAGAAGCTAATGACAATTAAATAAATTTAAGTAAAAGAACATCACAATAAGTTATCAAAATGAGAGAAATCACCTTATGTAGCTAGCCCTTGATTTCTCAACATGGTTTCATTGCTAATATGACAACATCAAGACAAAGAGGCAACTTGAAAATCATCCAATTGAAGAAGTACACATAAGGGATGAACATAAGATATCATCAAGGATAGTCATGGCATTCAAGAAGGACTAAGAAGAAATCAAGGACAAGGATCACACCATCACAAGAAGAAGAATACCTCCAATACCATATCTCCATTCAAAGAAGGATTCTACACATTCTACATTTATACATCCAAAGGAAGAAAAAGAGAAGTCTTGCCATCTTTGAAGAAGGACGATATCATCAATGAAGCCACCATCTTCAAGAAGGCATCTTCAATTTTCAAAATCATAAGAAAGGAATCAAGTTGAAGATATCATCATCAAAGGAGCATCTTCACTTGTCAAGTAAGTATTCTAAATTTTTATGCCTCAATCTACAAACCAAATGAATTCATTTGACAAGGAGAACAATAAATTGGTTGGGACCTCGAACTACCTTGCATGGAAGAATATAATTGGTTTAATTCTCATGGAAAATTAAGTTAGTGAATATGTCAGGAGATCAATCATTAAACCACCAAAAGAGCAATATCAAGCTCTATAAAAGTACATCAAACGAGAGATAAGGACACAACCCTTATGTTGCAAATTTGAAGACAATGAAGGAGATCTATGACGAATTGGTAGAGTTTTTTTCTCTGAGCATTGCAAGAGAATTCATATCTTTGAGAATCAAACTATACAAGATGAAAATCTCAAGAGAAGAAGGTATAACTTTGTATTTCATGAAGGTATTTGAAATTAGAGACCAACTACAAGAACTTAGAGAGGGAACGTATAATAAACAGATGAGTGCCATTGTGCTCAATGCACTACCTGATGAATGGAGAAATTTTGTATCAAGCATCTATCGAAAGAAGAGTTTTACCCCCTCATCCCCCTTCTTGAATTTCTTCATATAGCAAGAGATTAATTCTTGTGTGTAGATAAGGGTAGACAAAAAAATGGCTAAGCGGATTAAAAATGATTACAGAGTTGAGAATCACTTGGAGCAGCCTTTGGCATGTAGCCAACATTATCTTAAGTACCAAACTATGAGGTAAGGCTGGTGGAGCCTCTACACAAATCTATAGGCAGACATTGCTGGTACATTAGATTTCAGAAACATCTCTATTGGTCACACGTGCAACCCACGTAATGGGCTTACCTCGATAGAGTTCCCCCGACGCAATGTTAAAAGGGAACAAAGTTAAGTGCCAGGAGAGGAGGATTGGGATGGTGTTATCCCAGTGATGACACCCAAACAATAGCACCCCAAAAGAACCTTTAAATGACACAAAAGAGAAGAGATGGATTGAAGTTGAGCGGGTAGGGTCCACTTGATAGCAGCATTGTGGAAAGGTTTATGAGAAACACATTAGTGAAGTGATAGGATGGCACTTAGCTGGTGGGGTGTAATCGATAGTGGCATTTCGAAGGAAGAGAGCATTGGGAAAGCATGAAAATTTAGAAGTGAATCGAAAGGCAGGGTCCACATTTGCATTGAATGAGAAAACTAAGGCTTCCAGGTCAAAAAATACACTTCTGGGGGTAAATTAGCACAACGAATAAGCTAACATTAGGCCCCAAAAATTCAAAGTCAGTAAGTAAAAATAACCGATCAACAACTAGTATTGATTCTAGGGGGCTCATGCCTCATATATGACCTTATTCATTCACCCCATCAAAGTAGGGGGACCATGCTTGCCACCAATGTACCAAAACAATAGTGACGTCAACAAGAAAGAATGATTTTTGCAGTGCCAAGGGCCTTCTCTCATACACTTCCCATCCAATCAAGTGTTTCCACATGTATTTCCCAAAACTCCCCACACCATCATCCCATCCATGTGCCACTCCACTACTCTCCTTGCCTACAAATCCTTCCCACAGTATTCATTGTCATTTCAAATTTGTTTTTTGTCATCTGTGTTCCCCTATCTTTCTTCGATGCTCAACTCTATACAACCTACCAGCTATGTACAGGGCATCTGCAACATCTTCACACCCATTTTCATCTGAGCAAAAGGTAATCCATAATACTTACCAATTAATCATTTCCCTAATGATTAAAATGAAGAAGTCGACGCCTAAAACCCCTAAATCCTGGGAAACGAAATCCGCTAGTGACATTGAACCTTTTATGGACATGAAGGCTGGAATCTATGATGCCTCACTTCGTCCCCCCCACAATCTGCCATATCCCTTAGTTTGTCTCTTGGCTCACAACTGATTACATCAAAGAGAAGAATTACATTGTATCATCACCCAGAGAGAAAATTCTGGAAGTCATGCCATAATTGATTCAAAATACCCTCTTTTCCCCAAAAGCTTCCAACCATAAGAGGTTTACAGAGGCTAATCTCTTTTATACTTACAATGGTCTCTCTGTTGGAGAAAAACAAAATTTCCTCCAACTAATTCTAGCTCTTGGAAATAAATCCCTCAACATTGCTAACAAGTTCCCTATTTCTATGTTTTCAGAGATAATGCAACCCATCATCACTGCTATCACCCTAAGTTTTGGAGAAGAATAAATAACTAATGTTACCAACGCTTCGATAGGACATATTTTCAAACCATTAAACTTTTCAATTTCATATCCTAGTTTTTGTACGTGACTTTACTGAAGGGAACTCATGTGTGTACACGACTATTATTCATACAACTAGCGTATATCCAGTAAAACATATTTGCAAATCAATTAGTTATTTATAAGTCTCTTGGAGAATATACCAATGTTTGTTATTAATGTGTTTTAAAATTATAATAAGTTACATTCTTATCCTTTAGATCAATTTAAGCTTGATGATATAGTATTTATGGGTTTGTGTATAATTTAATAGTAACACTTCTATTGTTGTTGAAATTTAGTTTTGTGTTAGATAGAGATATATAAACCATATTTGGGGAACAAACCAATTTTATCATTGACTATGCTCCAATATGGGTTATAATGATCATGATTAATGTGTTCTATAATTATGGATTGCATTTCCCTTTCTTATTAAAGAAAAGACTTAAGATTTATTGAAACACATGAGGTAGATTTATGTTTTGTAACTAGCATTGCATGGGAACTTTTTCCTTGCCTAGGAGGTTTGTAAATGGGCACAAGGGCATACACTAGTGGTGAAATAAATATAGAATTTGTTGCTAGAAAGAATTAATAAATAAAAATTCAAGCTTAGATATTTATTTTATCTATTTAAAACATGAAACACAACTACTAAACTAGGAAGAGTGCACTCTTTTGATATGTAGGTTTCAATAGTATGAAGGAATGACAATGTAGTCATAGTAGGTAAAACATGAGAGGACCTCAAACCACCACACAAACTCTCTGTAAGCAACCAATGGCCTTCGAGTGGAATATGATAATTGTTTTCAAGTTTTTTTGCACCATAATGACACTCGAGGTTGTTAGTTATGGAGCTTGATTATCCTCCTAATTGAAAGGTCTTCTTTCTAATTACATTTGTATCCCTTTTCTTCACATTAGGGGATTGGGGGATTGGGGGAGCTCCCTCTCACTATTATCACTAATAGGTCCAAGGGGGTAGTGAAAATCTTTTAGAACCCCCATTGTAGGGTTTAGTGGCAACACTCTCTAAGAGAAATTTTTGGAACAATTGCCTTGTAAAATATTGCAATTTCATAGCTAATTTGGACCATTCATCACTAGTTCGCATTTTTGACAGTAAAATTTATGTTAACAATTTTCTCCCTCGAAGGAAACCCTATTTTTATGATGGCATCATATTAGAGCAATATATCATTGAGTGGGGATTGCAATTGAGAGATGAAATTGTGACAGAGTAGAGAGGAGGTTGCAAAGATTTATTGCGGGACATTAGGACTAAAATGGAGCCTCATGAGATCGAGGGCCATGAAATAAGCCTTGAACGATGAAAATGATCCTTTCTATGGGCTTTTGGCTAGGATATAGGAAATGTTATGATTCTTTCCACATGATTGGCTTATGGGGGACAAAAACAAGGGAATAAGTTTTTGAACAAATATTTTTGAAGTTAATTTCCATGGAGAAGCTCCAAACATAGTTAGGGAAAGAACATAAAGTCTTGGGGCCCTTTTTGAATAATTCTAAGATCAAGATTCTTATAGTAGTCTCAAACAACTACAGAAGATGTGAGATTAAGATTCTTATAGCAAACAACACAAGATGTTTGTAAACAATATTGAGTCATTTTAGAAATCTTTGACGCTATTGGTATGTTTTAGATAGTAAGAATGGGCCTCCAAACTTGTTACATGGACCAGGAATAAAAGCAAATAACTCCCGCTGAACTAGGTTTCAAACAACTATAGAGATTTTTTTTAAAGATATTTAGAAGGATATGAGTGCCACTACCATATGTTGAAACTAAAACTTATAGTAGGCCCACGGGAGGAAAACGTGAAGGGCTTTATGTCCTAAATGAAGCCACCATTATTTGCGAGCTGGTTTAATTAAGTTATGTGCAGCCATGTACAGAAAACAATTTAAATGTTGTGCCTTTTATATTTTTTACAAAGCTGTAGAAACTCGACTAAGTTAAAATATAAACAAAGAAATGACGAAAATCTTTTGAAAGGTGTTGGCATTATCTACTCCTATTTGTTCCGCCTCCTTCTGCTACTATCTGTTATCTGTTATTCCCCACGAGTTTTAGCGAACACAGTACAGGTTCCGCATGAGTTGAACTTTGGAGGAGGAATTGGCAAGACCCGCCCTTTTGAAGGCGGTAGTCAATCCTGAAACTTTGCCACCTTTATTCATTGCAGAAATCTTTGCTTCAACATTACGCAAAGGAGGAATCTCGAAACCCTTTTGTTGCGGAGGCTCTGCTGGTTTATCTGCCCCGCTGGAATTGGAATTTGCAGCTGGGTTTGTGGTCCTCCTGTAGGATCCCAACCATTTGGACCTCACGTAACGGTACTCTCTCCATGGCGGAATGTGCATCGCTTTCTTCTTCAGTGATCGTCGGGCTGCGTCGCACATTATTTTGATAATATTCTTCAATTTCTCCTCTTTTCCAACGAATACATTTGGGAGGAGTCGCACCATGGTGCTGTATTGTTTAGTGGGCCTTGCAATTTCAAACTGCGCTCTGAAATCTATGTCAACCAGTAACCTCCCCTCCTTCGACTTCCCTTCACTTCTCTTCATTATTACGTCCATGTATTCGTAGTCTCCTACATTGCCCACCAAACAATATAAGATTTTCAAATTCAGAATATTTTGGAATTTAACCAATCAAGAATCTGATATATTAAAGCAAAGAAAAAATCTAACACTAAAATTAAATAATAATTTAAAATATTCTCAAAATCCACCATCTAACTAAATTCACATCTCTCTTCCAATTAAATATTAATATTACAAACTCGACTTTACCTAAAGGAATGTGAGAGTCTCTGGTTTTCACTATTAGTGATTTACATATCCCTGCATTGTATCCCAACAGTTTCAAGTTTTTCATCACTTCCTTACACAGGTTGCTCTTACTGCAATTCACCACCATGTTCTCCTTATTTTTCAGGGCATAGTTTACACAGCCCAGCAACCGTGACTCTGCTGCACTCTTACAAGATACCATGTCCTGGATAGTTTATCAAAGAAATCGAATTAATAACGGACACACATTCAAGAAAGGGGTCATATTATCTACTCTCTATAATCTATATCATCACATAAACACATCTAAGCCTAAGAAGAGACTGATTGTACCTCTAGTAACTGAACGTAGTGGGAATCCACAGGCTCATTATCAGAGCAGGATTCTCCATCGCCGTTACAATGAGAGTCAAATTCCACGAAACCACGGACCATATTGCTGAGGGAGGTACACTTCGAACCATTCTCCTTCCCCCTGCTTGAATCCCATTTCCTTTTCTGTAATTCTTTATGATCCAACCCAGCTTTCACTGTTTCAGTCACAAGAGCGGGGAGCTTTTTGGGCTTCATAGCCTGACAATTCATCTCTGGGCACGCAGAGATGTTCACGTTCTCTTTCAGTAAACCCTCTGTCCGGTATCTCTTCTCTGTGGGATTTGTCACAGTGCAAATGTTCGCCCTGTCTGAGGGCAAGAGAGGGCCTGCCATTGTTACAAAACCAAGATCTCTGCTATCCAAAATCTACCTGGCTGACAGAGAAAACTGCAGATGATAACTTTAAATTTGGATACAGATATTTTTCTTTAATCTAGGATAATTCGTAACTGGCGAGAGTTATCCTATATAGACCCAGGATTAAATCTAACTCACTGCCACTATAAACTTAAGCTAAGTACAACAGTCCGCAATGACCACAATAACAATTAAAATCCACTCTGAATTCTCTTACTCTTCTAACCAAAACACAACAAGTCATATATATCAATTAGATTTGAATCTTCATCTCTTGAATTTCACCCAACAAAACTTACTATTAAACCCCTCATCACTATATAAATCTGGATACAGATGTTACTCCGGAGCTGAAGCGCATGGAAATAGGACAAAATAACAAGGTAGATGAATTAATATGCAAAAGAATTTTAATCCTCGAACAGATACATCTTTTCACACTGTGCGTGGCGTATGGTTTAAGATTAAAACTCTAAAATAGAGATTTTTTCAGACGCTGTGCTTGGCGTAAGGTTTAAGATGAGTATTACGCCTAGAGAGAGGTCTCGCCAAGTTATTCGGCCTTCTGTTATGAGGCGCGGGGTTGGTGGGCCTGCTTGCTTTCAACTAGGAAAAAAACAAAGGCAAAAGATGACTTAACTATTGTGCAGTTTAAAATAGTATTATGTTTAGAGAGGATAAATATATTGGTTTTTTTTAATAGTTATAATTGGTGGTTCAGTGGGATGAAGCCTCTGACTAAGTTATTGGCGTTTTGTCCTAAAGCGTTTGGTTAGTGAGCTTTTTTAGGTCGGTTTGGAAACAATTAAAAAAATAAAGAAAATAATGATTTAAATATTAATTTTGATAATTTTTTTGGATTAATCACAAAAATGCGAAAGAATTTATCAAAATTAATATGATCACAAAAGTCTAAAATCAAGACTTAAATATTGTAAAGTTTACTTTTTATCTTTGAAATAAAGAAAAAAGATGACTTAAATATTGTGGAGTTTATTTTTTTATTTTAATAATACGGTATAAGAATGTAAATGGGTTTAGTTTATTAGGGTTGAATTTTAGTGAGTTATTGGTGAAGAGTATGTGAATTTTTTTAAAAGTTATAGGTTTAAATTGAATAAACATTTCATACAACAATTTTGTTTATAATTTTCTTTTATTATAAAAAAATAAATAAATAAATAAAATAAAAATAACCGGCATATTTTCATTAAAAGTTAAATTCAATGGCTTATGATTTAATAAAAGAAAAAGATGTAGAAAACATTGTGAAGTTTACTTTTTACCCTTCAGAAGAGGGTATAGAGATGTTTGCAACATTACATTTTGATGGGGAACTAGCAACCTAAGGGTATATAGATGTTAAATATATTGGTTTATGATTTAACTAAGGAAAAATATGTGAGAATCTGTAATCTATTAGTGTTGAGTTTTAGGAGTTATTGGTGAAGAATTAAAATTTTAAAAGATATATGCTTAAATTCTATAAATAATTTGTTATATCAATTTAGTTTATAATAGGATTTATTATTTTATTGTTATAAAATAATAAAATAAACACATTTTTATGAGTTATGGGGTGAGAATGAATATATACATTTTTGTCCAAAACATGAGGATTTGGGTGAATGATGTGTGCACGCCCAATACATTCTATCAAAAGAAGGTGGGTGATAAGATAAAGATTTTTGGTATGTGTATTTACATTGTTGAATAGATTGATAAAAGATGAATGACTAGATGGACATTATTTGTATCTCCATTCACTAGTTATGGGATGGTGAAGATATGTACATATGCCTTTGTCCCAAAAGGATTGATTGGGTGAATGACGTGTGTATGTACTATACTCTTTACCATAATAAAATCGGAGATAAGATGAATATTATATGTATGTCCATTCAATTTTTTGAATGGTTATGGGAGGGTGAAGATGTGTACATACACGTTTGCCCCAAAAAGATAGTAGTCGGGTTACTCATGTGTATGCACAATACCCTCTACAACAAGAAGATGGGTGATAAGATGAAGATTATATGTATGTCCTTTCACTTTGTTGAATAGTTATGCGAGGGTGAAGACGTGTATATACACAGTGGTACTAACGTATATTACTATGTAAAGTTGTAATAAATATAAGTGGAAATTATGTAAATATTTTAATAATTTTAAAATATTACATTATCACTAATTTATTTATTTTTAAAAGGGGAATTTTATTCATAGAAAATGTTGTGGCTATCTATAATTGGTTTACATTTCAAAGTTTGCAAAGTCAAATTTTCTCATAACTTTCCAATCTATGGGTTAATTTTAGATAATTTTCCTATCCAAAACAAAAAGCCAAAATTACATGGAGTTATAAATATAAAATATTTGAAAAATACATATCAAATCTTATTGCCTTTTCAAGCCATGTCTAATTATTAAGCTCTTTTGTCCTAAGAAAAGACATCTTCTTTTTTTGGGCTATCCTCAATAACATGAATATTCAATTCAAAAGGCACCATGGAGGAGTAGTAGATTTGGGTTGTTGAAGATGTTGGGCTCTTTGTTGCCAAAGGAGGTCGAAATGATACCTAGAGTTCTTCCATTCTATTCCTTAAACCATAAATTTCACTCTCCTGGCTTTGAATCAAAACCCTATGTTACCATAAACTTATTCTCCTTATTGTGATGTAGACCATGTTGTCGCTAAACTCCAAACTACATACTGAGATTAAGTACTTTTATAGAGCTTCATTTATGCTCAACATTCTCGTGGTCTACTTAGTCGCTAAATTTATTACTATTAAGATTTCTTAACAATTTTATTAGTGCTCTTATATATAGAGGTTGGGATTCCATAGAGTGTGCACCCGTCCATCTATTGTAATTACACAACAATCATTCTTAGGATTTATCATCATCTTATAAGGAATTGGAAACAACGATACACACATTCAATGAAGTTGAGGTAAATGGACACATTTATAAAAAATAGAGGATAAAAGTGCACATTTATCATAAATATACACATGTTCACCTCAAATCTTATTAGAAATAAATATAACATATGTACTTTCTAATTCTCAAAATGTACATATTTATTCACTCTACTATGTTATATGATTTAGGCAATTGTAAATATAGCTTTTGTTAAATCACTACCTTCGTAATCATAATTAATATATAAATTTTAAATTTAAAATTATATATAGTATATATAAACTGAAAATTAAAATTATTAAAGCAAATATGAAGTTACATTCAGTAGATTTGTATATTTATGTGGTGGTCTTTATTTTTGCACTTCAAGTCCAAGGTTCATGGAACAATGTACAACATGATTGTATCAATGATTATATCATGTTGATCGATTTCATGAACTCTACCATGTCATTTAAGACATACAACAAACAAGGTAAATTATATGTAACTTTAAATTATGCTCAAAGAAATTCATTGTTGTACATAAAATCTTTATTCTTATATAAATAAATTAAAAGTCTAAGTTTTTCTCATTCATATATATATATATAGATTGTAAAATACATAACATAGAGTTACCTTTCATAAATAATATTATATGGTAATTTTTTCTATATTATGAAAGTTTACATAAAATTGTAAGGGTTTTAGGTTAAATGAAACTTTGCAAGCTTAATGGTCATGAGCAAGACCTTGAATCAACCACATGATCCATTGGTGATCCATTCATAGACCAATATTGTCACTCTATAAAGCTTTAATATTGGTATGCATGGGGTGCAAACAAGAGAAACCTTTGTATATACTTTTAGAGGTTGTATGGTAGCATTGGTACCTTCTATGTTGTCATGGACACTAGGAAAAAGGGAAAGAATGTCACAAATTTTTGTGAATTGTTTACCATAATAGTACGTGTTTGTAGACCTATTTTTTCAATTTAATTTCAACAGAATAACTTTACTAATTAGAACTACAAAGACAACAAAACCTCCATTTTTTGAATGCATCTAAGTATCTCCACTTTATATGCCATATTTAAATAACTTATACAAATATATCATTCTTAAAATTGCTCCCATATATATTCAAGTATACAATCTTCTTAGATAAAATTAACATTATTTACTACATTTCATTTATTTTATTTTTATATAA